>SJYX01014264.1:63347-83256 GCA_006410675.1 Oreotragus oreotragus
AAGCTGAGCACCAAAGAATTGATGCTTTTGAACTGTGATGTTGGAGAAGACTCTTGAGAGTCCCTTGGACTGCAAGGAGATCCAACCAGTCCATCCTAAAGGAAATTAGTCTTGAATATTCATTGGAAGGATTGATGCTGAAGCTGAAACTCCAATACTTTGGCTACCTCATCAGTTGGCCAAAGAATTGACTCGTTGGAAAAGACCGTGATGCTGGGAAAGATTGAAGGTAGGAGGAGAAGGGAATGACAGAAGATGAGATAGTAGGAAAGCATCACCAACTCGATGGACATGAGTTTGGATAAGCTCTGGGTGTTGGTAATGGACAGGGAAGCCTGGTGTGCTGCAGTCCATGAGGTTGCAAAGAGTCAGACATGACCGAGTGACTGAACTCAATTGAACTGGAAGAAGAGTTATGACAAACCTAGGTGGTGTATTAAAAAGAAGAGTCATCACTTTGCTGACAAAGGTCCGTCTAGTCAAATCTATAGTTTTTCCAGTAGTCATGTATGGATGTGACAGTTGGACCATAAAGCTATGTGAGTGCTGAAGAACTGATGCTTTTGAATTTGGTGCTCGAGAAGACTGGAGAATCCTTTGGACAGCAAGGAGATCAAACCAGTCAATCCTCAAGAAAATTAACCCTGAATACTTATTGGAAGGACTGATGCTGAAGCTGGAGGTCCAAAACTTTGGCCACATGATGTGAAGAGCTGACACATTGGAAATTATCTAGATGCTGGGAAAGACTGAGGGCAGAAGGAGAATGGGGTGACAGCACATGATATGGTTGGATGGTATCATCGACTTAATGGACATGAGTTTGAGCAAACTCCAGGAGATAGTGAAGGACAGGGAAGGCTGGCATACTGCAGTTGATGGGGTCACAAAGAGTCAGACATGACTGAGTGACTGATCACCAACTACAATGAATAAAATTATGAATTCTTTCATAGTATTATTATTATATTGTTTTAAAGTATACCTTACTCATGTGTATAATACATCAAATAGTTAGTATTGGATTTTTAAAAAATATTTTTAATTTAAAATGTCCAAATTGAATAATTTTGTTCCACAACAATATATACCAATGGCTTAACCTGTAGCATAGGAAGATCACAAATACCATTTAAGCACATAGCTTATAATACAAAATTGTCACAAAACTGAATTTGAAGTCAGACCATGGAAATATAAGGTTAAAATTAAGGATTTTAAGAAAAACAAACAAACAAACAAACAAAAAACATGTCTCGTGAAAACAGAAGTGAAGAGAGAAATACCAGTATTGGTTCTTGAATATTTGCATGTGAAAATGAAACCACAGATTTCTCCCCAAGAATTTCCTGTCCTCTCAAGTTTAAATGAAGGTGAAATATACTTGCTGCATGTGTGTATCTGTGAGTCAAATTAGCATTAATATTATTTTTGTCAACTGTGTTTTGTGTTTGCTTGCATGGATATTGGTGTCATCTGTTGTTAAACCAATGAGAATAGCGACCTGGTGAGTCAAGATTTTGCCTTTTATTCTGAATGTGTGTGCTTATGATTGGTCATCCCACAAAATGGTAAGTTTCTTTCAAGCAGAATAAACCCTACTGTTTTAGGGCTTTGCTGTCTTAACACACTATTTTTTAAAGGCATTTCAAGAAAAGATCCCTTTGAAGAAAAATAATTTAATAGATATCATGTTGAGTGAAAGAAGTGTCTGTTACTGTAATTCAGTTTTTGAATAACTGTGAACAAACCAAACTTCTACTGCCTAAAAATTTGAAATATAAAATAAAAGATCTCTTTCTCACCACACCATGCATATATTGTAAAAATGAAGTCAATTTCCATCAGCATTACATGATAACTCCTTTTGATAAACTGTCTTTCTTAAATGTCAAAGCCCAAGAAAGAGTAAATTATCCAGAGGAAAATTCTGTAATGAAAAAAAAAAAATCCATGTTAATAAATTACTTATATGTTTAATAAAAGAGTTTGAAGGATCTATAATATGAATATATATATATATATTTCTTTGGCTTTTAGCTTGTCAGATTCTGGAAACCTTTCCTTATGCTCAGTGTCCCCAGAACCAGAAGTATTCCAGTTTCCTCAGTCGATGGGGTCATCAGATTTTGCTAGGTACAGACTTATTAAATAATTTTTGGTTCTAATCTATTCCTGTATGGGTTTGCCTATGTCAGTTTGACACCTTATCCTGCTTCCTGAAATGATTTAAACCCACAGTTTGTAATCCTGACTGGATCTCTTTAGGATAAACGTCTTGAGTCACAGGATATTTACTGTGGCCAGCATTTAGGTTTCAGCTCTTTCTACTCTCTCAGGTGACATGCTGATTCTTCTAATTTCACTTGAACCCTCATCACCTATTGTCTTCTTTATTCTCTTTGTCCTTTAAAGTGAAATTCAGAAGGAAGCATGTATTAATTTTTCATGTTTAATTAGAAGTCTGTGCATGTAATTCCATGTTACTAACCCACTGGCCCTAAATTTAAAATCCCTCAAAAAAGTTGTTAAAATTTCTAGTACTATATAGAATAATGCAGCATAACAAATTTTAACCTTTCTATGTGGTGCAAGTTAAGAGAATGAAGAATGATCTACTGACTAACAATGTGTGGTCCTCACTGGCTGAAATTCTGATAGACTCATATTGCTGGACCTAAAGCCTCTGAAAGAGACTTACTCTGTGCAATGGAGAAAAGAGTCTTTATTTTTCCCTCTTTATTTTAAAGGGCTCTAAGGCCCCCACTTTTATATCATTGCTTAGCAAAGAATATTGTATTTTGGATTTCAGCTGAATCACACTGACATATTCAAACTGTACTACAACCAATAACATTCACATAGTTTGTTGTAATACAAAACCTTCCTGGCTGCCCTAATAATACTCAAGCATAAAGTTATATCAGTGTCATTAAAGAAATACACTTATGATTATTTATATTCAACACACATTATTTATATTCACTACTATTTAATGTCCCATTACTGTTATAAACATCTAAATTATGAATTCAAACTGATTCATTTAAAATAATCTAGTAAAGTAATTCATAGTTCAGTTGGTAAAGAATCTGCCTGCAATTCATGAGACCTGGGTTTGATCCCTGGGTCAGGAAGATATCCTGGAGAAGGAAATGGCAACCCATTCCAGAATTCTTGCTTGGAGAATCCCATGGACAGAGGAGTCTAGCTGGCTACAGTCCATGGGGTAGCAAGAGTCAGACATGACTTAGTGACTACCAAAGTCAACTCCTAAAACCAATCAGGTGGTGAAGAAATATTTTATTTTACACCCTTCTAAAGATAAGTGATATATAAGATTACTTTCAGGTTACATTTATCAAAAACTCTTTATTCATTAATTACTGTGATATTTTGGTTTTCTTGTCTTCCTTAGTGCCTAAGACAGTAAAGAATCTGCCTGCAATACAGGAGTTCCAGATTCGATCCCTGGGTTGGGAGGGTCTCCTGCAGA
The DNA here is from genome assembly GCA_006410675.1 of Oreotragus oreotragus. Classification (NCBI taxonomy): domain Eukaryota; kingdom Metazoa; phylum Chordata; class Mammalia; order Artiodactyla; family Bovidae; genus Oreotragus; species Oreotragus oreotragus. The sequence goes on from SJYX01014264.1 coordinate 66,844, forward strand.
AGGGAATGGCAACCCACTTCAGTATTCTTGCCTGGAGAATTCCATGGACAGAGGAGCCTGGCCGGCTACAGTCCATGGAGCTGCAAAGAGTCATATGTGACTGAATGACTAACACACACACACACACACACACACACACACACATTCTGCTTTTCATTTATCTGGATTTACTATAATCACTGTACTTCATTAGGAAAAATCACAAAATAAGTAATATTACTTGCCTGTCATTTGATCACTGATTTGACACACAAATTCTGTGAAAACCATAACACCTTTAAAAATCCGCTGAAGTAATACATTCTCTGTACTTCTAAACACTCTTCTTCCTCTAAATGGAGAATATCCTAGTGGTGAATGATTAGATTTTTCATTGTATGTACATAGAAAAATATAGTAAGACAATATTAGGAAATAATAGTATAAATATTGAATTTAAATTCAAAAAGCTTAATTCTTACTGAGAGTGAAATAGAGAGTTTGAACATGTTGATGTTAAATATTTATTGTCTTTGCACTTACTGCAACTGAAGTCACAGAATAATACTGACAAATATTGTATGAACTACATGTGAAACAGTGAACAGGACTCGATAGATATACAAATAAGTATACTATAACCCTGCTATTTCATAACTCATACTACTAGTAGAACAGTATTTTTCTAATATTAATATAAATCCTATAGTTATACCCTGCATAAAATCTTCATTTTGATTCTCATTCAAGAACGTAAATAAAATCCAAACCTGTTAAGATGATGGAAAGAAGGCTGCACAATTTGCCCATTTGCCATCACCAACTATCTCAATCTCATTTGTTAAACTACTATCCCACCATTATATGCTCAAGGTGCACAGCTAAAACTACTTATAGTCCATTAAATATCCCAAGTACTTTCCTAACTGAAAATCTTAAATTATTACTGTTTTCTCAGTCTAGAACACTCTTCCAATCCTCCCTGATATTTTTTAAGTCACTAATTCCTATTCATTTAAAAAATTTTTTTTCCTCTTTCTCCCTCCCCAATTTTCTAAAACTGTTTAGATTTTTGTCCCTATTTTCCTCGTACTTTGAAACAATCATTAAATGCCTTTAAACAAGGACAAAAGCTACTATAAAGTATCATCTGTTACTTAGAACATATAATGAAACAAATGTTCAAATTTATCATGTAGAGAATGAAAAATGCAGTGGCTAGGTTGTCTGGTGGCATTACGATATTTGTAGGCATATGAAGTCTTTCTAGAAGAATGAACCAGTGTTTGCTAATTAAAAATGAAAGAAACAGCAAAGAGCTTCTATCTAGCATTGTGAGAAGCTTCATGGAAAAAGGAGTGAAGAAAATGTGTGCAGTTGAATTTTCCTTGTAATTAGTAGGGACGCAATTTAAAAAATTAGAGACTTAACGAGCTCATTTGTGTGTGTGCGTGTATTAGAAAGACATTTCTGAAAACAGTATAAAGTCTTACTAATTAAATGTTGGGCCACATACCTCAACATAAGCATCTCCTGGGAGTTGGATAGATGAAGAATTTCAGTGTTGCCCCAAATTACTGAATTGGAATTCACATTTTAAGAAGATGCCAGATGACTTTTATACATTCTAAAGTTTGAAAGTCACTTCTATAGAGGTTGGGCTAAGGCATATTTCTTTCTCATTATAATACTCTTGAAATATTTACATTTAGTTTCTTGAATATGAAAGATATACACACAAAATATTTTTTGGTGAGGACAAACTATGCACCTTCTATATTTCAAACTATATAACAAAGTATTGAAGGTTCTGAGAATATTTCACTTGTCCCGTGATAACTTTATTTGATTGGATATCTCCAAGCTGTTTTGGTAAAAAAAATTCTGCTAAGCTCCTTATCTTAGAAAAGGGTAACATATGTTTGATCAGAGCTGTCAAGTATTATAAACAATTAGCAGAACAGATTAATTTATTTTCAGTTTTTTAACTACTTAACTATTTAATGATGTCAACGCTATTCAAATTCATCACATAATCACTGTGTTGTAAAAATAAAAGTTAAACCCACAATTAAATGTGTTGATCAGTAACCCTAAGTGTGAAAGAGGAGAAGTATTACAGGGACAAAGACCAGCTACTTTCTCAAGAAAAAGAATTCAGTTCAGTTGCTCAGTCATGTCTGACTCTTTGCAACCCCATGAACTGCAGCTCGCCAGACCTCCCTGTCCATCACCAACTCCCATAGTTTACCCAAACTCATGTCCATTGAGTCGGTGATGCCATCCAACCATCTCATCCTCTGTTGTCCCCTTCTCCTCCTGCCCTCAACCTTCCCAGCATCAGGGTCTTTTCAAATGAGTCAGCTCTTTGCATCAGGTGGCCAAATTATTGGAGTCTCAGTTTCAACATCAGTCCTCCCAATGAATATTCAGAACTGATCTCCTTTAGGATGGGCTGGTTGGATCTCCTTGCAGTCCAAGGGACTCTCAAGAGTCTTCTCCAACACCACAGTTGAAAAGCATCGATTCTTCTGTGCTCAGCTTTCTTTATAGTCCAACTGTTACAGCCAATAGAAAGAACAAGTGGCACGAGAGAAAGAAGGCGAGAGGATGAAAGGAAAAAGAGTGAGATGGTGAGAGACAGAGAAAAGCAGGTCTATTTATTGAACATGTGGCAATCCCAAGAGAAAACTAAAAACATATCCCAATATGCATTATGCAGCATTGTAATATGTGTAAACACCCTAATAAAATTAGCATTTACACTGTATATATAAAGTGTTAACTTTATGTCAAAGATGATTCCTAAAAACACAATTATGTCATTAAAATACACATTTTCATTATCATATTTGGAGTCTCAATTCTTAAAGACTTTTTAAGTTAACTCTCCAAGATTCATTAGCTTAAAATTCTGCTACTCATTTTCAACAACATTTGAATTTTCAGTTGAGAAGTGATAATTCACTTCTGCTACTATGTCAGTCTGGAATCTCCTCAGAAATGAATTAAAATTTTAAAGCCTTATTGAATAAATAATTTATGGTATATTAATTAGTCTCAAGTTAACATTAAACTGTCTCTGTCTTTGCAAATAATAGTAACTGAAACTTCTTCGTCCAGGCTTTTAAAAATTGATGTTATTTCTGCACTTCAAACCTAGAGTAGGAAGGAGGAATGTTAAAGTGTTACAGTACAGAATAAAATCTTATTTATGGAAAATATTACGTCAGTGTCCTCTGTTAATCTGATGTACCTAGTAATAGCTTACTATTTAAATTCAGTGTTTTATCCCAATAAATAATATTTTATATTGCTATCCAAAGCTTTTCTCAAATTCCAGTCTTACTTGGATACTTAAATCTGACAAAAACCATGTAGTTAACTCCGAAAATTATTTTCCCCTAAATATACAGGAAAACTGCATTTTCCACACTTCAGAACATGTCTACATGGTCAGGTAGGACCTTATGACTTGAGTTCTAGACTCAGAATTTGAAAATGGATGTAAATTACATAGACCAATTATATCTTCTAAAATCTCTATAGAACACTCCATTTTTACTTTCTTCTTTGAGATAAATGTGCCTGCCTGTTAAGTTGCTTCAGTCATGTATGACTCCCATGGACTGTAGCCCACCACTTTCCAGTGTCCATTGGATTTTCCAGGCAAGAATACTAGAATGGGTCCCCATGTCCTTCACCAGGGAATCTTTCTGACCCAGGGATTGAACCTGCATTTCTTACATCTCCTGCATCGGCAGGTGGGTTCTTTATCACTAGCATAACCTGGCAACATCAGGCTAACCTTGAAGCTATTTGTCAGTAATAGCCATGAGTGCTTGCTATGTCACTTCAGTTGTCTCCAACTCCTTGAGAGCCCTTGGACTGAAGCCCGCCAGACTCCTCTGTCCATGGGATTCTCCAGGCAAGAATACTGGAGTGGATTGCTTTTTCCTTCTCCAGCGGATCTTCATGACCCAAGTATCGAACCCAGGTCTCTTGCAGCTCCTGCGCTGCAGGTGGATTCTTTACTGCTGAGCTAAAGGGGAAGCCATATACATGACCACCAGAAATTTGATGAAGGAATGATTATGGATTATTAAATTATTTAGTTATTCTCCAGGGTAACAAAATTGTATTGTATAAAAGAGTAAAATTAAAATAAATCTAGAAATTACTTAAATATAGAAGTTATACAAAAGGAAGTTAATAACTTCACTTTCATTAAATTAAAAAACATAGCAGTAATAAGAAATTAAAATATTACAAGAGGTGGGATCAAGATGGCAAAATAGATCCTGAGATCACTTCCTCCCAGAAACATATTAAAGTACAACTATATATAGATAAACTGTCTCTGAGAACAGCCTGAAGACTAGAGAAACATCTCTTCTATAATTAAAGATATAAAGAAACAAATACATTGAGGATACGATGGACAGAGACTCAGTCTAATCTGGATCCAAGGCCCATGTGTCATGACTACATTCAGCAGGGGTTATCACAGACATTGCAGTCCTCCTTAAGGAGCAAGGGGCTTAAGCGTCATACTGGGCAACTTAGCCCTGGATATCTACGACAGGAAACTCAGCTCACAAAACATCTGTATTTGAAAACCAATGGGATTTATGGTCCAGGAGAGCCAGAGGGCTATAGGAAACCAAGTGTATACATAAAATCTTACTTACTCTGAGTCCCAGTCCAGAGGCATCTGGCACTCCAGCAAGCCTCTTGCGAGGTCCACTCTAATTCCAGCCACCACAAGGCAACTTCAGAGTGGTCCAGTGCACCCCAGAAATAACTTGGCCTGTACAAACTTCAGATCCAGTCATCTAGCCAAGGCAGCCCCAGTTCAGCATACTCCAGGACACTCCAGGTTGTTTCTGTTCCAGGCCCAGTCCACCTGTCAAAGCTATCCAACATCTAAAGTCTACATAGGAAACATTCCTACATAAGATCATTGCTGCCAAAATCAAGAGAGTTAACTGTTTTGACTAATTTATAGAAAAAGAACACAGAAAGTCAAATAAAATGAAGAGGTAAATATATTCCAAATGAGATAAGATAAAATATAAGAAAAGAACAATAATGAAACAAGTTCAGTTCAGTTCAGTCAGTCGTGCCTGACTCTTTGCAATTCCATGAACTGCAGCATGCCAGGCATCCTTGTCCATCATCAACTCCTGGAGTTCACTCAAACTGACGTCCATCGAGTCAGTGATGTCATCCAGCCATCTCATCCTCTGTCGTCCCCTTTTCCTCCTGCCCTCAATCCCTCCCAGCATAATTTATCTTATAAAGAGTTTAAGGTAAAGGTCATAAAAATATTCATTGAACTCTGCAGAATGAAGGAACACAGTGAGAATTTCAGTAAGGGGTTAGAAAAAAATGTATATTATATATAGACCTATCAAGTCTGAAGACTGATAGTTAAAATAAAATTACACCGCAGGTAATAAGCAGATTAAGTGATACAGAAGAATGCAAAAGTGATCTAAAAGATAGACTTGTGGAAATCACCCAATCATAATAGCAAAATTAAAGTAAACTAAAAAAATATAGTCTAAGAGACCTCTGGAATTCTATAGGTATACTAACATTTCCATTTTAGAGCTCCTCAAAGGTGAAGAGAGAGACAAAGTTACAGAAAATTATTTGAAGAAAAAATGGCTGAAATTTCCCTAACCTGGGGAAGAAAACAGACACCAGGCCCAGGAAGCACAGAGAAGGAACCCCTCCCTCCCGAAAAAAAATTCAAAGAGATTCACTCCAAGATATGTCATAGTTAAGATGACAAAATTTCAAATTAAGAAAGAAATTTAAAGTCAGCAAGTCAAAAAGAAAAAGAAAAAGAAAAAAGAAAGAAAACTCACAAAAGAACCTCCATAAGGCTATAAGCAGAGTTTTCAGGCCAGAAAGCAGTGGCATAATACATTTAAAGTGCTGAAAGGAAACCAATGCAAAACAAAACGAAATTATACAACCAAGAATATTCTACCCAGAAAAGTTATCACTCATAATTGAAGGAGAGATAGGGTTTCCCAGATAAGCAAAAGCTAAAGAATTCATCATGAAACCAAAATTATAAGAAATGTTTAAGAACCTTCCTTAGATTGAATAGTAAAGGCTATAATGAGACATAATAAAATATATAAGATGGAAAAATTCTGCTAATACAGGCAAATATATAGTAAAGGAAGTGAATTAGTCATTTAAAAATTGCTATGAAGGTTAAAAGAAAAATGTATAAAATCAACTATAATTGCAATAAATAGTTAAGGGATACACAAAGTTGAAAGAAGTAAAATACATTATCAGAAACAACATATGGAGGGAAACAATAAAAATGCGGTGCTTTTAGCATGTATTTGAACTTAAGTGACTATTAGCTTAAAATAAACTGCTATATATACACGTCGATGTGTATAAACTTTATTATAACCAAAGCAAAAAGTTAAAATAAGTTCTCAAAAAATAAAAAGAAAGGATACCAAATATAACACTAAAGTAAATCAGAGCACAAAGGAAGATAATACAAGAAGAGGGGAACAGAGAAGATATTAAAAAAATCAGAAAACAATGAACAAAACAATAATAAGTACATACCTATTGGTAATAACTTTAATATAAAAAGGATAAAAAGTGCCAGTCTAAAGAATAGTATGGCTGAATGTAATTAAATAAAAGAGAGAGAGAAAAAAAAGAAGAACAACTATATGCTGCTTATAAGAGACCCACTTTACATCTAAAGATACACAAAGACTCAGTGTGAAATTATGAAAAAAGATAGCCCATGCAAATGGAAGCAGAAAGAATTCTAGAGTAGCAATACTCATAACAATTAGACTTTATAACAAAACTGTAACAAACCACAAAACAGTACATTATATAATGATAAAGGGATCAACCCAAGATGAGACTAAAATATTTATAAATATTTATGTGCACAACATAGAAGCACCTAAGTATAAAACTGGCAGACATTAAGGGAGAAACTGAAAGTAATATAATAACAGTAGTGGACTTTAATACCTCACTTATCATTGGATAGATAAACCCATGCACCTATGGCCAAGTAATCTATGAAAAAGGAAGCAAAAATGTACAATGGAGAAAAGATGGTATCTTCAATAAGTGGTGCTGGGAAAACTGGACATCTACATGCAAAGGAATGAAATTAGAACACTGCCTAACAATATACACAAAATAAACTCAAAATAGATTAAAAATCTAAATGTAATATCAAATACTATAAATCTCTTAGCAGATAATGCAGGCAGAATACTCTTTGACATAAATCACAGCAAGATCTTTTTCAATCAGCTGCCTAGAGTAATGAAAATAAATACGAAAATAAACAAATGGGACCTAGTTTAACTTAGAAGCTTTTGCAAAGCAAAAGAAACATAAAATGGAAAGACAATATTCAGAATGGGAGAAAATATTTTCAAATAAACCAACGAAGGAATTAATTTCCATAATATATTAATAGCTATTACAGCTCAATATTAAGAAAACAAAGAAACAACCCAACAATAATAGGTGGAAGACCTAAATGATTCCCAAAAGAAGACATAGAAATGGCCAACAAACACATGAAAAGAACCTCAGCATCACTAATTAGATAAATGCAAATCAAAACTACCATGAGGTTTCACCTCACACCAGTCAAAATGGCCATCGTCAAAAGTCTACAAACAATAAACGCTGGAGAAGGTCTGCAGAAAAGGGAAGACTTCTACACTGTTGTTGAGAATGTAAATTGGTGTGTAAGAATATGGAGGTTCTTAAAACTAAGAATAGAACTACCATATGACCCAGCAATCCTACTTCTGGGCACATATACAGAGAGAAGCATAATTTGAAAAGATGTATGCACCCTGATGTTCACTGTAGCATACATTTACAAAAGCCAGGACATGGAAGCAATGTAAGTGTCTACTGAGGAAAGAACTGATAAAGAGAATGTGGTACATATATACAATGAAATATTAACTAGCCATAAAAATGAAGAGTTCCGTTCAGTCACTCAGTCATAGCTAATTCTTTGCGACCCATGAACCATAGCACACCAGGCTTCCCTGTCCATCACCAACGGCCGGAGTCCACCTAAACCCATGTCCATTGAGTCGATGATGCCATCCAACCATCTCATCTTTGGTCGTCTCCTTCTCCTCCTGGCCTCAATCTTTCCTAGCATCAGGGTCTTTTCAAATGAGTCAGCTCTTCACATCAGGTGGCCAAAGTATTGGAGTTTCAGCTTCAAAATCAGTACATTCAATGAACACCCAGGATTGATCTTCTTTACGATGAACTGGTTGCATCTCATTCAGTCCAAGGGACTCTCAAGAGTCTTCTCCACAGTTCAAAAGCATCATTATTCACTACTCAGCTTTCTTTATATTCCAACACTTACATCGCTACCCCGCATCCGAGGTCAGTGGCAGCCGGGACCCTGCGTCCGAGGTTTGGGGGGGGCAGCCAAGAGGAGCCACCCTGCACCCAAGGCAAGGGGCGGCATCCAGGAAGAGCAAGCAGAGGAACGGTGGCTGCCCTGGTGCAGGAGGGCCTAGAAGAGCTATCCTACATTGAAGGTCAAGAAAGGTGGCAGTAAGAAGATAGCCCTCATCCAAGGTAAGGAGCAGCAGCTGTGCTTTGCTGGAGTAGCTGTGAAGAGATACCCCAGGCCCAAGGTAAGAGAAACCCAAGTAAGATGGTAGGTGTTGCAAGAAGGCATCACAACTCTTTGAGACCCTATGGACTGCAGCACGCCAGGCTTCCCTGTCTTTCACCATCCCTGGGAGTTTGCTCAGACTCATGCCCATTGAGTCGGCAGTGCCATCCAACCATCTCATCCTCGTTCAAGTTGCTTATGAGCATCTAATTTCAAGTTTACGTCAACCCTAGAAATGAGGTATTAATAGTTTCCCCCCCTTTCATAGCAAGAAGCTGCTTGCCTCAGATTTGGTATACAATGAATGTATTCTATGACTGGGGCTTATGTAAGTATCTTGTTCAGACTCACACAGCTAGTTATGTTAAGGGCAAAATTCTCAAGACTTGTGCTGTCAGTAATAGCATAATCACCAATCTATGCTGGGTCTACTTTCCTGCTATCTGACCATTCTCCCCTCTAGAATGTTACATAAGAGCTTATAACTTCAAAAAACTTCTAATTCTTATTAGCCACATGAAGAACATGATGATATCATTCTCATGGAATAGATTAAGGAACCAGAGACTCAGGAAGTTAGGCCACTTTCCCATCTTCTCACAGTCTGTAACTGGCACTGTGGGATTTGAACTCAGTCCAACTGATGCCAAAGCCCAGAAGCGACTTGGGTAAAGCCAGGAAGTTTGCTTCATTCACATGGGGCGAAGACTATCTGAGCTCCAGTCCCCATTGACTGCAGGTCATGCCCTTCCAGCTCTCTTCCCCAGTGGAGTGGGTCATAGTTGCTGGATGGTTAAAATGGATACCCAACTCCTAGTTGCTGGGCTGCCAGGCCATCATACTTTCCTTCCTCCTCTGTTAATCTAAGCAATATTACCACTAACCCCCACAGTTTTCTCATAGATTTTCAGCATCTCTGAGAGTCTAGCTACCCTCTGGGAAGTTCTCCCACACTCAGCCTGGGGATGTCATGTTTATCCCTGACTGCACCACTCTTTCAAGTCTAATTCAGGCCATTGGCCTAGTGACAGCAGCAGCTTGGACTGGTTTAGGTTATCTACCTAACACTCCCTATCCAACAGCTCCAAGAAGGGAGCCTCCCGCTCTGTCCTCTTTAAGAACTGGTCCCAGGGACTTCCTGGTGGTCCAGTGGTTAAGATTCCCCATGCTTCCAATGCAGGAAGGTTTGATCCCTGGTTGGAGAACCAAGATCTCTCATGCTGTGTGGCCAAAAAAAAAAAGAACTGGTCCCAGGACATAGTGCTCTTTGTTGGGGGAGGCCTCCCACCCCCATGATATCCATGGCTTAATCCCTGGGGACTTGTGAATATGTTACATTACATGGCAAGGGGGAATTAAGGTTGCAAATGGTATTAAGGTTGATGGTTAGAAGTCCTTAAATAGAGAAGTTATCCTGGATTATCTCGGTTAGTCCAGTGTAATTACAGGAGTCAAATGTGGAAGATGGAGACCCAAGAATCAGAGTGCCTGATCCTAGAGAGAGTCAGTCAGCTATCGGTGGCTTTGAAGATGAAAGAGGGTCATGCGCCTCGTGAGTCGAGGAATGCAGGCAGCCCCAAAGCTGGAAAAGACAAGGAAATGGATTCTTCCCTAGACCCTCCAGAAGGGAATGCAATTCTGCCAGTACCTTGATTTTAGTTAATGAGACAGAATTCCAGTCTCCAGAACTGTAAGATAATACATTTGTATTGTTTAAAGCCTCTAAGTCTGTGGTAATTTGTTAGACCATTAGTGGAAAATTAATATACCTCCCCACTCTATTTATAACTGCCCCTTTCTCCCCCAGGGGGATCTGATCAGCCTGAGTGGGAGATGAGAATGTGAGACCAAGCTCAAGTTGAAGCCTGGGACAATGAAAAGCCTGTGTTTTAATGTTCTGACATAATTGCTGAAGACCTCTGTTGGTCTGGGGCGGAGGGTAGTTCTAAGGAAAAATGAGAAAAATAAGAACCAGGCCAAGTTTCTCAGCGTTTATTCACCCTGATTCCAGTAACGGCCTCCAGATTTTTAGGGTTCCACACCTTATCTGGGGGAGTTGGTTCTAGCCCATCCTTAAATTACCTAGGTGATTTAGGGCTTGACCAATCATCACTGTCATCCCTTTGGCCATACTGACTAGTTTAGGCTAGCCATGTGACTCAATTTAGGCCAATGGGAACCAAGCCCAGGGCTCTGTTCTCTTATTGTGTGGAGGGAAGGGCTCTCTCCCCTGGACTGAAATCTGGAAGAATGCAGTTCTGGGTCCAAAAGCGATGCTCTCTCAGCATGGAATCGCAGAAGAAGTGGAACCAAAGGTCAGAGGGAGAAACTGAGTCCTGATGACATCGTTTGAATCCTGGACTTTGAAGTTATGTGAGCCATTAAATTCCTTCTCCTCCTCTCAGTTTTTTAGGATATAGTTGGTATACAGCACTGTATAAGTTAAGGTGTAGAACATAATGATTTGACTTACATTTATTGTGAAATGATTACCACAATAGGTTTGGTCAACATCCATCATCTCATATAGATACAAAAAAAATTTTATTTTCCTTTTGATGAGAACTCTTAGGGTCTACTCTCTTAACAACTTTCAGATATACCATACAGCAGTGTTAACTTTGGTCCTCATGTTATACTTTACCTTCCTAGTATATATTTATCTTATAACTGGAAGTCTGTATGTTTGATCAGCTTTATCCAACTTCCCTCTCCTCACCCCACAATAAATTCCTTTCCTGCTTAATCTAGTTTGGATGGAGTCTTTTTTTTTGTATATGTAACCAGTTTTGTTTACTTCATATAAACTTAACTACAAAAGACACAATGAAATGGGCATTTAAAAAATTATACCAAAGCACCATCATGTTAGCCTTTGGAAGATTAAATGTTTATTATACTGTGGTGTGGGGTCTTCTGTTGTTTGCAAAAACAATACACCCTGAGTGTTTTTAGCCCAGAATTTATGAGAAAATTCAAAATACAGCAACCTGAGTAGTTTTTGATCAGTCACCCCCCCATGATCAGAGGCTCTTTTTCAGGCAAAGTAGAGGATGGCTTGGGGAGAGAAAGATTGGAAGCCAGTCTTGGAGGAGGTTGACATCCTAGTTTAGGAAAACTGACAACCAGGGAATGAAAAAGACACGGGAGCAGATTCACCTGGACTGGATTCCAGGTGAATCAACTGCCTGGATGGGTAAAGGTGGATGCACATGCTTTTAGCTTGGTTACCTGGATGGGTAGTCAGGGTGATCCCGGGGATAAGAAAGATAGGGGGTGACAGAAGTTGAGACAGTGCTGAGTTCTGGTGGGACATTTGGAGAAGACTATCTAGCAGCAGTTTTATATTCAGGCTGGAGATAGGAGGTGGGTTGGTCATGAAGGAAAGGTAGTAAGTGAAGTTACCAAAGCCGCTGCTGCCACCCTGGCATACACTGTGTCATCAGGGATGCCAATTTGTTGGGTTCCACGTATGCCTTTTGAGGGCAATTGGGGTATAGTTTATGTATAATATTGTAAGTTTCAGGTGTACAAATAGTGACTCACAATTTTTAAAGGTTATATTCCATTTATAGTTATTATGATATTTGACTATATGTCCTGTGTTGGACTATATATTCTTGTAGCTTATTCATTTTATATATAGTAGTTTGTACCTCTTAATCTCTTACCCCTATCTTGCCCTTCCCCTTTTCCTTCTCCCCACTGGTAATATGTTCTGTATATCCGAGTCTTTCTTTTTTTGTATATACACTAGTTTGTTTTATTTTTAGGTTCCACATATAAATTAAATCATACAGTATTTGTCTTTGACTTATTTCATTTAGTATGATACATTCCAAGTCCATTCTTGTTGCAAATGGCAATATTTCATTCTTTTTTTTAATGTCTGAGTAGTATTCCACTGGGAGAAGGCAATGGCAACCCACTCTAGTATTCTTGCCTGGAAAATCCCTTGGATGGAGGAGCCTGGTAGGCTGCAGTCCATGGGGTCGCACAGAGTCGGACACGACTGAAGCGACTTAGCAGCAGCAGCAGCAGCAGCAGTATTCCATTGTGTGTGTATGTGTGTGTATCGGGACTTTCCGAATGGCTCAATGGATAAAGAGTCTGCCTGTAATGCAGGAGACACAGGAGACCGGAATTCAATCCCTGGGTCAGGAAGATCCCCTAGAGAAGGAAATGACAACCCCCCCAGTATTCTTGCCTGCAAAATCCCATGGACAGAGGAGCCCCTGGGCTACAGTGCAAAGGGTCGCAAAGAGTAGGACACAACTGAGCTACATATAGGCTCACGTGTCCTTTATCCGTTCATTTGTTGATGAGCACTTAGTTTGCTTCCACATCTTGGCAATTGTAAATAATGCTGCTATGAACATTGGGGTGCATGTATCTTTGCAAATTAGTGTTTTCATTTTTTTCAAATAAATACCCAGGAAGGAATTGCTGGGTCATATGGTAGTCCTATTCTTAATTTTCTGAGAAAACTCTATACAGTTTTCCATAGTGCCTGAATGAGTTTATATTCCCATCAACAGGCAGTCTTGGTTTTGAAGTCCCTCTTACCCCATATAGTGTATGGCCTGATGAGTTTAAGTGGATACATGAAAAGAGTATTGAAAATGGAAATTTGGGGGACTCTCTCTCAGACTAAGAAAGCCCTGGAAAAATGTGCCCCAAGGAAGGGGCCTGAGGAGTTGTTAGGTGGGGGGAGACTATGGTGGAACCCAGATGAAAGAGGTTGGAAGCCAAGGGAGGAAAGAATTTCAGGGAGAGTGTGTATCTCTTTCCCACGATCCAAGGACTCTGATACAAGTTGAGAGAAGGCGACATGATCTTCAGTTGTACCACATGTCCCCTCCCTGTTATCTCTGTGCTTGACAACTGGGAAGGAAATCAGATATAATCACAAGCCTGGTGCTGACACAAAAGGGTAACTGGTTACACTGTCTATAAAATCAGAGGCTGAGGGAATACCGAGTGTAACTATGGGGTGTTAAGTGCAATACAGAGGCCAAAGCCTTCCCTGTAAGACCACATCTAGTTCTCAACCCTTGGCAGCTCAGCACATTTTTCTGTTCCCCCACTGGATACCCAGGGAGGGCTAAGCCAAGATTCAGGGTTGCTCTGAAATAAAGGTGCATGCATTCCAGAGATGGAATGCCAGAAAGACTCCTTTAGTCAATTTATGGAGGACCTAGTGTATCAGACTCCATACTGAATGCTGCGTTGCCTGCCTTCTATTCTCACAGCCAGGAAAGCATAGACAGGGATAAGGGGTAGCAATGGGAGAGAAATGGAAGTCTTCCTTCTAGTAATGAGGGCTTTCTAGAACATAAGGGGAATCAGCAATTGCTTGAAGTCTTTAGAAGAGAGATGATGCCTGTGTGGCCAAGGGGCAGGGGGGCAGGGGGGAGGATATAGGTGGTTAGAAGAGGGTCTGAAGGGCAGGATTGAGGAGGAGGAAAATGAGACAGACTAGTGGGAGATGGATGCTGGGGGCAAGGTTCATGGGGCCTCTAGGGCTCTCCTGGAACTGGGTGAAGAGACTCTCCCCCTGGACACTTGTGCTGGACTGTTTGCAATGGGTGTGCTCTTTGCAATGGGTGCCACCCAGGTTGTCAGGATGGAAGATAAGGATAATATTCCTGTTGACAACAAAACTCTTACACCCCTATTTCTCATTTAATGCCCACAAATTCTCTCGAAGGAGTAAAGCAGAGACTCACAAAATGATGGTTCCTGTAAAAGAGGTGATGGAGCCAGGGAACTGAGTCCCAAGTCCCCCAGAAGTCAAAAGTCATGATCATTGCCCCTTATCCCAGGGTAGGGAAACAGCAGGACTGGAGTCTGTGCTGTCTGACTGCCTAGAAACCTAACTAGGCTTACAGGCCTATTGAGAGAAGACATGGGACACCCTCACTGGATTAAACGGAGCAAAACAAAACTTGACTTTCAGGGCCTGGGAAGGGGTAGGAAGAGGAAAGACTCCTAAGAGTCAGGAGACCTGTGTTCCAGCTTGTCTGGGCTGCTTGCTTGCTATGTGAAAGTCAGTGAATCTCTCCCCACCTCAGTTTCCTCATCTGTAAAATGGGATAATAGGACGTACCTCCCAGGGATGACAATGTGAGGACTCAACAAGATAATGCATACAGTGTTTAACACAGCACAGGGCACATTCTAAGAGCTCAGTAGCCAAGTCACTTCACTTGGGTCCAACTCTTCGAGACCCTATGGACTGTGGCCCACCAGGCCCCTCTTTTCATGGGGTTCTCCAGGCAAGAATACCGGAATGGGCTGTTATGCCCTCCTCCAGGGAACCTTCCCCACCCAGGGATCGAACCCACGTGTCTTCAGTCTTCTGCATTGGCAGGCGGGTTCTTTACCACTAGCGCCACCCGGGAAGCCCATATTTTACTATTAACAGTACAAGGAGGTTGGGCCACTTGGTTGCTCTCTCAGGGTCTGGTGCATGTGACCCGAATCCTGGTGCCCACAGCAGCTCAAGGTGGGCGTGTCCACTCTTGGCTCACAGTCCAGCTTCAGGGAGTCCCGGGTCCTGCCACTGCCCTCTCCTTATCTGTCTTAGCTGTGCATCCAGTCACATGACAAGGCTTGCAGGGAGGCACTGAGCTCGCTTCATTCTCCGAATTAATAGAAAGGAAGGAGGGTGCAGAGGACGGGAAGCTCTCAGAAAAACAGTTGATTTGAACTGAAGTGACATTAAGCCTTCGTGGAGGTGAGAGTCATTGCCGGGAGTCAGCATGAGGAACTCCGCCCATGGCAAAGGTCATGAGGAAGGAGGCTTTGGCATACACAAAGGCGGGATGGAGCCTCAGGAAACCCCCTGTTCCCAAGCATCTACCCTCAAAACCAGAGTCTGCTTTATGCTCTCACCTACACCTCTGACTTTACAGGGGGCTCTCCCCCATCACCATTTCTCTCGGAGAAGGAGTTAACTTGCAGCTCCAGTTAATAAAAATTCCTGGACATGACAAGAGTGTTTCAACTTACAAACTCCTCTGAAGGTCCTCTAGCCTGCCTGATCAGGTTCATCTGGCCACATGTGATTGTTTACAGCCTCCCAACCGTGAGAGGCACGAGATCCTTTAAAACTTTCTAAATACAGACTCTTTTGATAAATTAGAAAAGTATTAGTATAGTATAGTGGGTTGGTTAGGAATTAAATTGGTGAAGGGTTTTTCATTTGTTGTGCCAATAATTACTGCTAATTCCCTGCCCTGGGTGTGACAAGGGTGTCTCAGGTCAAACCTCTCTGCTGAGAGACCAGCTTGTGTGACAACCTCTCAACCATAAACAGCACAGAGAGTCTGGAGTATTTTGAAAGTCTTAATTAGCATAGGGCTTTTCTCATTGTTGAGTCAATGACTGCCGCCAGGCCTCCATATCCTTAGGCACCTGGGAATATATTAATCAATGTATTTGGAATATAGAAAAGGAAATATAGTAGTTTTTGATGTTAGCAATACTAGACTTTTTGAGTTAATGAATTTTCTCTTTTGTTATAGGTCACTGTACTGTTATAAATCACTGTGTTCTTGCTATGCAAAAATGTAACTTTATCACTATCTTAAAACTAAATAGATCTTAAGGGGAACATTGGTGAAGGGTTTTCATTTGTTGGGCTGATGTTTGCTGCTAAATCTCCATATTCCCTGCCCTTATAATGAATATAACTAGCATATAGGAGAAATAAGTATTAACCTTTAAGATTAATCATGTTAACCTTAGGTTAA
>SJYX01014264.1:86384-135076 GCA_006410675.1 Oreotragus oreotragus
AGGGGGAGCAGGTTTTGAAGGGGGGGGGGGGGGGTGGGGAAATCCTTCTAAAAATCTTTTTCTTTCACCCGGGCACCCCCAGTGGCCCCCACCCCCTTTCTGTTGTCCTCAGGAAAGTATCTTGTGTGTGGTTTCCAAGCCCTTCCTAATCTGGTGTCTCTCTGTTCTGAGCTGGCTTTCCATATTGTATCAGTTTTCCTTAGCACATGGTGAAAGCTTAATAAATGTTACATTTTGCTATTATCACTGTTCCTCTTTGTTCACCTGTTGCCTTGCTGTCCATGTTTCACATCAAGCTTTCCCAGGTTGCCTCTTTCTGACTTCCACAGTCAAGCAGAATGAAGAGTTGAGGGGGACAGTGGGATCTGGGGGTGTCACTCCTCCTATGGGTGCTTTTTCCCCCTTGGGCTGGGGATATCCATATGAGCCTTTTAGGGGCAAATTGACCCACTGGGTATTAATTAAAAGGCCAATATGTGGTGAAGGAGCCTGGTGGAGGCTAGAGGTAGAAATCAGAGGTAGGTCTGACCTGGCCTTGCCCATAAGGAACTTGGAAGCTGGAGAAGGGTTAGGGAGACCTTTGGGTCCTGATACAGAGGATTCAGCCAAGGGACCTGAAATAGGGAGAGAACACCTACCTTGGTGTTCTTGAGAAGGTTTGTGCCACTGAACTGGCCCTTTCTCAGATAAGCAGGATTTGATAATGATTGTGGTGGGTGATGGGCAAAGTGATGTGAGAAATGCTGAGGGTTTTTCCTTTTTTTGCTCAAAAGCATCTGTTTTGAATTTTGGCTCCAGCACTTAATAGCCTTGTGATTTGGGGCCAGTTACTTATCCTTCAGAGCCTTGGTTTCTTCACTTACAAGATAAGGATAGAAATAGTAACAAGTTGTAAGGATACATGATGATAGGTGTAAAAACCAGCCATATCTTATATGCCTGAGAACTGGTATGTAGAGAGTTTTAGGTGGAAGGAACAACATGAACTAAGGTTGGAGGTGGCATTCAAAAAAGAATTTTAAAGATGGTAGGATATGGACTGCAAGGAGATCCAACCAGTCCATTCTAAAGGAGATCAGCCCTGGGATTTCTTTGGCTGGCTTCCAAAGAAATACTTCTCATTGCCTGGAATATCCTCAGTTCAGTTCAGTCCAGTTTAGTCACTCAGTCGTGTCCGACGCTTTGCGACCCCATGAATTGCAGCACACCAAGCCTCCCTGTCCATTACCATCTCCCAGAGTTTACACATCCATCGAGTCGGTGATACCATCCAGCCCTCTCATCCTCTGTTGTTCCCTTCTCCTGCTCCCAGGAGGAGCTGAAACTCCAGTACTTTGGCCACCTCATGCGAAGAGTTGACTCATTGGAAAAGACCGATGCTGGGAAGGATTGGGAGTTGGTATCACCGACTCGATGGACGTGTAAACTCTGGGAGATGGTAATGGACAGGGAGGCCTGGTGTGCTGCAATTCATGGGGTCGCAAAGCGTTGGACACGACTGAGTGACTAAACTAGACTGAACTGAACTGAGGATATTCCAGGCAATGAGAAGCATCAGTGTTTTGTACTGAAAAGACAACTTAAATCCTCGATTTGCCAGAAGACACAGATTGAAATCCTTTAAAGACCATAAAGCCAAACTTCAGCGAAGTGAAAAAGAAAAAGAATAGTTACATTTTACTGAGGGTCTTCTAGATGCCAGGCGTTAGGCTTGGTGCTTTATATACCTTTATGCATTTCAGCCCCACAGCAATCTAAGAGGTTGGCTTAGATCCCCACTTTATAGATGAGGAAACTGAGGCCCCGAGGGAGGGAGTGGCTGGCTCAAGGTCACACTACTGGAACTGTACCTGCCGTCGTTGTGGGGGATGGGCTGTGGGGCCTCCAGCAGGGTCTCATGGTGTCAAGGTGAGGGTGGAGTTGGTTGCAGGTTACAAGACATCTCAGTCTCCTTATACAGCTAGGCTAGTGTGGGCCCCAAGCTGTTGCTCTCTATGGGGGTGGATTGGGGGTGGTGTTTTGCAGAAAGTTTTCACTTTCATCTTAGGTTCAAAGGATTTGTTAACAAAATAAGCCTCATGTTATATATGAATAAACAATACCAGTATTTATTAGAGAATTATCTAACTTACTTTTGATATGCTAACATGAAAAGAAACGAGAAAGAAATAGCAAAGGCTACATCACCAAACTGAGTTTTGACCAACATCCAGACTCAGACAGCATCGGGAAGTCCCATGACACAGTGCACCTGGAGTCCCAGTTGGGAAAAGGTCCCAGGCATCCCGCCCGCTTTGTGGGTGAGACTTCAAAAATTACAGTTTGGAGTTCCCGCTCATAATCCCTGGAGCAGACTGAGAATCATCAGTCTGTGAGCAGGAGCAGCTCTGGGTTTACGTTAACGCTGTTTGTTCTGTCATGTAAAACTTGGAATGTTGTTAAGCCTGGGACTTGGTTGGTCAGGGCCTCTCTATGGGCTCAACAATTTCAAGATTTGTCCCCTGTCTTATCTATGGTGCCACAAGGCTTTCACTCACAGCAGGCAGCCAAGGCACTCACAGTCAGGGCAGTATCCTGGCAGGTTAGAAGCAGGGTCAGAGACCTGGTCTGCCTCGTCTCTGAAGCCTAAACAGGGCTATTTATTTAATTTCCCAAACAGCTGGGACTGCCCTGGTGGCTCAATTGGTAACGAATCTGCCTGCAATGCAGGAGACCCATGTTTGATCCCTGGGTCTGGAAGATCTCTTGGAGAAGAAAGTGGCAACCCATTTTATTCTTGCCTGGGAAATCCCATGAACAGAGGAGCTTGGTGGACTGTAGTTTATGGGGCTGCAAGAGTCAGAAACAACTTGGTGACTAAACCACCAACAGGTGGGGAGGGCTAGCAGAGGAAGAAGTTACTGAAGGAGCAATACAGTCTGGAAGAGAAACCGTTGAGTGACCCTGCATGCTCCTCCCGCAGCTCTCTTTCCTGGGCAAAGGCTTTCCTGGGCATGGTGCTTTGCCTCTAGATCTAGTCCATGGTTTACGGGTTTGTCTCTGGTACCCCTGAACATTGTATATGCTCCTGCTTCTTGCAGGCCCTCCTCCTCTGACTTTACCTCTTGTGCTTCCCCTCCCCACCCCCAAACTCCCTTGCCACAAGAAGGACCTGATTACCTGCATATTCCCCTGCTCTTACTCTGATCTAAGTGAGCCTAAGAAAAAGCCGGTTTCTCAGCATATTTCTGTTGGTGCTCTGGGGCTTACTGATACTCCCTTTGTTTGTTGGTGATCAGTCACTAAGTCATGTCTGACTCTTTTCGACCCCGTGGACTGCAGCACACCAGGCTTTCCTGTCCTTCACTATCTCCCGGAGTTTGCTCAAACTCATGCCCATTGAGCCTGTGATGTTATCCAACCATCTCATCCTCTCTTCCCTCCTTCTCCTGCCCTTAGTCTTTCCCAGCATCAGGGTCTTTACCAATGAGTCAGCTCTTGGCATCAGGTTGCCAAAGTATTGAAGCTTCAGAATCATTCCTTCCAATAGACATTCAGGGTTTATTTGCTTTAGGATTGACTAGAATTGATACTTTCGAATTGTGATACTGGAGAAGACTCTAGAGAGTTCTTTGGACTGCAAGGAGATCAAACCAGTCAATCCTCCCTGCCTTCCTGTAAAGATAGGCACTTACTTTCATTTTGCAGGTGAGGAATCCAAGGTTCAGACAGGCTCAGACCTTACCTATGGGTGCAGTTAGTAGGAAATGCAGTTGAGATTTAAAACCAGGCTCTTCTGATGGCAAAAGTCATACTTTTTCCATCTCACCACACTTTGAGGTTTTCCTCTACTGTTGTCCCAGTGTGGGTGGAAGGAGCTGGCGGCCGGCAGCCGGGGACCTTGCCTATAGAGTCCACCTTCTCCAGTAACCAGGGCAGGTCACTGGACATCTGGGTAGGGGCATGAGCAGGCTTCACTCCCTTTGGACAAAGGCTTTCGAGGTGAGGGCGGGGAGTTCTGAAAGGCCTTGGGGAATCAGAGGAGGTGACCTGAGTTAAGGGTAAAAGCAGACGCATATATTGTGCTTTATAGGCGCAAAACACCTTTAGATGAATCCCCATCTCATCCTGGTGTGGTGGATATGGGTGGTCTGGGAGGCTTGATAGTGATAGTCTGTGAAGTTCCGGTGCTCACTGCACTTACTGTGCTCACTGTGTCGAAGTATCTTATTGACTGCTGACCCTAGCCTTAGGAAGGTTGACTTCATTGTGCAATTCAGAAAACAGGCATGGAGGGGTTAACCAAATTGCTGCAGGTCCACATGGGTAGGAAATGGTAGAGTTGGGCCTTCGGAGACCTCCACTTGTGCCTTCTTTCTACTACATTGCTTGGGAAAGTGCCAAGGAAACTTTCAGGGTGATGGATA
Source organism: Oreotragus oreotragus (assembly GCA_006410675.1). Taxonomy (NCBI): domain Eukaryota; kingdom Metazoa; phylum Chordata; class Mammalia; order Artiodactyla; family Bovidae; genus Oreotragus; species Oreotragus oreotragus. The sequence continues at coordinate 90,791 of SJYX01014264.1, forward strand.
TATTCCTGATCTCAACTGTGACAGTTTCACAGGCATACACATGCCAAAACTGATCAGACTATACACTTTGAATATGTGCAGAGTATTATTATCTAGGGAAGGGTTCTTTTTTCTATTCTCTCTCTTTTTTTATTGTGGTCGTACCACGTGGCTTGCAGGATCTCAGTTCTCCAGTCAGGGATTGAAACCAGGCCACGACGGTGAAAGCCTGGAGTCCTAACCCCTAGGCCACCAGAGGCCTCTCCATTGTGCAGATTACTGTATGTCAGTTATACCTCAGTAAGGCTCTGGGAAAAAACAATATTTCCCACCAAATACTTCTTCAGGGGCTTAAAGGCCCCATGGATGTCGTCCTGCTTTTGGACAAGGTGGGATCCTTTTGGCCAGGGAGAGACTCTCACAGACTTAGCGGCTGCTTTCCGGAAGTTCTGGCTTCCCAGGTGGTGCTAGTGGTAAAGAACCCGCCTGCCAATGCAGTAGTTGTAAGAGACACAGGTTCAATCCTGGGTTGGGACGATTCCCCTGGAGGAGGGCATGGCAACCCACTCCAGTATTCTTGCCTGGAGAATCCCCATGGACACAGGAACCTGGCAGGCTACAGTCCAAAGGATCTCATGAGTCGGACACAACTGAATTGACTTGGCATGCATCCACTCAGATAGTTTTGGCCATTCCTCCTTCTCCTTCCTCCATCACTAAGATGTGGACTGGCACAAAGCTGGCACGGGGGTGGGAGGCTGCATACTGACCTCTTGAGTGACCACCTCAGCTTCCAGTGAGCCTGAGAGGGACCCTGTGAGAGTCCCTCCTTGTTCTCCCCACAGAGCCTCTATCTCCCCAGCCAGTCACTCCCACAGCAAGGGTGGCTGAGTCCAGAGATGGAGGTAGAGGGTGAGGACACAGGCCCACATGCTGGCGAACCCCACCGTCAGGTTGGAGTGCAGGCAGGCAGGAGAATGTGTGCAGGGCTGGAGGCACAATGAGGGGTGAGGAGTTGGAGTTCTAATGGCCATGACGGGTGAGTTGGAAACGAAGAGATGTGGATGGCGCTTCTGGTAGCATGGGCCCTTGAGAACAAAGGCTGGCCAGAGAAGATGGAGGCTTGAAGGTCCATGGGAAGCTGGGCTGGACTGGTCAGGAGAGGCTGGACTATAGAGGCCCTTGAAGACTGGGCATGGAAGCAGAGCCCTGGGGACTCATGGGGCAAGAACAGGGCCTGTTGGGGGTGGGTCACCCCTTAGGGACTGGGTCTGAGTTGGTTCTCCAGGGCCTGACTCTAATGGGGAAACAGGAGTTTCTGTTCTGCATATGTGTGTGCAAGCATGCAGACATGTAAATGAGGCCTGTGGGTAGGCTTGGGTCATGAGGGCTTCAAGAGGAGATAGCCTCTGAGGAGGTACATATGTTTTAGGGCTGCCGAAACAAGTTGCCACAAACCCACTCCAGTACTCTTGCCTGGAAAATCCCATGGGTGGAGGAGCCTGGTAGCCTGCACTCCATGAGGCCACTAGGATTTGGACACGGCTGAGCGACTTCCCTTTCACTTTTCACTTTCATGCATTGGAGAAGGAAATGGCAACCCACTCCAGTGTTCTTGCCTGGAGAATCCCAGGGACGGGGGAGCCTGGTTGGCTGCCGTTTATGGGGTCGCACAGAGTCAGACACGACTGAAGCGACTTAGCAGCAGCAGCAGCAGCAGCAGCCGGTAGCTTAAGACAACCTCACGGTTCCTGGAGGGTGGCACCAGCAGGGTCTTGCGCCTTCTGGAGGGAGCCTCTAGGAAAGCATCCTTCCTTGCCTCCACCTGGCTCTCTTGTGCTACCTGCAATTCTTTGTGTTCTCTGACTCATAGCTGCATCACTCAGATTTCTGCCTTCATCTTCACATGGCCGTCTTCCCTTTCTCTGTGTCTGTGTCCAGATTTCCCTCTCCTTACGAGGACAGCAGTCCTTAGGTTAGGGCTCACCTCAATTCAGACCTCATCTTAACGTGCTTACATCTGTAAAGCTCTTTCCAAAGAGGATCACACTCACAGGTGCTGGGGGTTAGGACTTGAACCTATCTCTTTGGAGCTAATTCAACTAGCTACAGGGAGTTTGAGAGAAGAAAGCCCCCATAGCTTCCCTCTGGCGGGCGGAGAAGTGGGGAGTGGTCAGACAAGCACACATGGGATTATTTTTCTGAAAAGAAAACAACTTTGAATCTAAAAAAACAGACAGATAGACTTCATGCCTGGCTGCTTACAGTGTGGTCATGGCCCAGCAGCATCGGTGCCCCCTGGGAGCCTGTGAGAAGTGCAGAATCTCAGATTCCACTCCACACCTGCGAAGGTAAAAATCTACATTTGATCCAAGTCCGCAGGTGACGTGGAAGCACATTACAGTATGAGAAGCACTGCTGTAATAAGAACTGGATTTTTATCTCCTTTTAAACCCATGGTCAGTCTAGCCTGCTGGTCTCTGCGTGAGCTGGCCTGGTCCGGAGCAGGCGCGTGCGTTGGCCTTCGTTCTTGCGTGTAACACGTCCTTGAGTTTCTCTCCCGTGTGTTGACACTGCCCACGTACTTGACCTTTGTGGAGAGCATCGGGCTTGTTGAGCCAGTCCCTTTGTTGTGTTCCTGGGCTGTGTCCAACTTTTGGTTGTTTTTAGAAGTTGCTGCTGTGAACAACTCTGTACATGTTCTCTTGGGGTTAGTTCCTTGAGGTGGGGTTTCTGGAATCAAAGTGCATGGGCAGTTGTGGACTCTTATCATATCTTATCACTCTTATATCCCTGTGAAACCTGACATCAGAGCAGGTCTCTCCATTCTACCCAGCACCCCACAGTAATCCAGTTTGGGAGGTCAAGTGGCAAAAAAAAAAAAAAAAAAAGGCTTTGGAGCCAGACAGGCCAGGGTTCAAGTCTGCTACTTTTATGCTGTGTGACCTTGGGCAAATGACTTAACCATCTCTGAGCTTGGGGTTGCTCTCCTATAATATTGGAACAGTGCTGTAAAGTTTGTATGGGTTTTATAAAGATGATAATGATACCACCAACATTTTTTGAGCACTTTCTGTGAGTTACCTCATTTAATCCTTTTATTCTTCTGAGTAGCCATGATCAGAAGAGAAAACTGAGGCTGGGGTTAACTAGCTTGCCCGAGATTCCACTGTAGGCACAGTGTGTGCCTAAGCCCAGGGCTGTCAGGTTAGAGTATGGATGAAAGAAGATGCCCTAGCATGCGGCGACCTGACTCTGCGCTTGCTGGCTGTCTGCCTTTTCTTCCCATGCCTTTATCAGTTTCCTTTTACTCCCTAATAGTGGTATGTAGTCCAGCATTGTTTTAGTTGGTGATTCCCATTGGCGATTCCCCAGTTTTGTTTTATGTGCAAACTTTCTTCCAGTGAGATGACTCAGAGGTCTGGGGTTAGGAGTTGGCTCTGATCCCTGCAGCTAACTGGCTCCTTCTTCCCCAGGGACAAGTATGGCGAGACTGTGCGTGGCCATGGGCGCGCCTCGGCGCTCCTGGGGCTGAGGCTGGGCTGGCCACCATGAGGCTGGGTGGGCCCTGGGCCTGGCTGCTGGGCCTGCCCACGGCTGTGGTCTACGGCTCCCTGGCCCTCTTTGTCTCTGCCCTGCACAACGTGTTCCTGCTTTACTATGTGGACACCTTTGTCTCAGTGTACAAGATCGACAAAGCTGCCTTCTGGGTTGGAGAGGTAGGCCAGCACTGGGGCCATCAGCCGGGGTGGGAGCTGGGCAGATGGCAGGGCAGGGCCCCACCGAGCCAGGAGCAGAGGGTAAGCTGGCTTGCTCACCAAGATTCAGCAAGAAAAGGTAGAGCTGGAGGCCTCAGTGGGGTTATGCCAACTCTCCCGTCCTCTGTCCTGTGAGCCAGGCACTGTATGCACATTTTTAATATATTCACGTGTATTTATCAGTGGTGCCCTGGATGGTGGGCATTTGATGGGGGCAGTGGCTATGGGTTATGGCAGAGGGACTGACCTGAGCACACGTTTGCAGGCAGGAGAGCTGGCATCATCCCTGAGGGGTGGCGAGTAGGCTGGGGTGGGGAAAGCCCTGGAGAGGACACCGCCTGGAGCCCACCTGCCCGTCTCCCCTCTGCCCACAGACGGTGTTTCTCCTCTGGAACAGTCTCAACGACCCCCTCTTCGGCTGGCTGAGTGACCGTCGGTTCCTCAGCTCCCAACCCCGGTTTGTTTCCCGGGGAAAGCTCAGGACTGGTCCTCTCCCACCTCCCCCTCCCCAGGGCTAGAAGACTGCTGCCTGTGTGTGGGGTGGGCAAAGAAAGGGAAACCACTGCCAGCCATTGGCTGGGCCTTCTCATTTCCCGAGTTCAGGCAGGGAGTGGGGCCTGCCAGGGCATCTCCCAACGGCTCCCCTCTCCCCGGCAGGTCAGGCGCTGGGCTCTCCTCACGGGCCGTGGTGCTGGCACGGGTGCGGGCACTGGGCTGGCATGGGCCGCTGCTGGCACTGTCGTTCCTGGCATTCTGGGTGCCCTGGGCGCCTGCTGGGCTGCAGTTCTTGCTGTGCCTGTGCCTCTACGACGGCTTCCTGACGCTCGCAGACCTGCACCATCGTGCCCTGCTGGCCGACCTGGCCCTCTCAGCCCACGGCCGCACCCGCCTCAACCTCTACTGCTCCCTCTTCAGCGCGGCCGGCTCCCTGTCTGTCTTTGCCTCCTATGCCTTCTGGAACAAAGAGGACTTCTCTTCCTTCCGCGCCTTCTGCCTGGCACTGGCCACTGGCTCCGGGCTGGGCTTTGTGGGGGCCGCACGGCTGCTGAGGCGGCGGGTTGAGGCGGCCGGCAGGGAGCCGGGGTGCCCAGCCGTGGCTGTGAATGGCGGGTGAGTGGCCAGCACTCTGCTGAGCTTGATTGCCATGCTGGGGCTCCTGGCTGATGGATGGCTGCCTGGGGTGGGAGATGGCTCTGGCCCAGCCTAAGCTGTTTTTGATTCCCCTCTGTCCCGTAGCCTGTGCGAAGAAGAGCTGCTTGTGGGCGGTGAGGAGGCAGGTAGCATCACCTTGGGCCAGTACCTCCGGCAGCTGGCACGCCACCGGAACTTCCTGTGGTTCGTGGGCATGGACCTGGTGCAGGTATGGGAGCAATGCCCATTCATAGGATGGCTGCAAATGCCTCACTCAAGGGAATTGCCTACCCAGAAGCTGGGAAATCAGTTCTGGCCTTCCCTGAGGCTGAGCAACTGAATGGCAGGAATACAAGTTGGGTAGTTAGAGACCTGGATTCTCGCTGCATCTGAGCTCCTAACTCCCTGTGTGATCTTAGGCCGGTCTCTGTCTTTTGGGGCAGCCATGTTCTCACCTGCAGCGTGAGGATAGGAGAGAGAGGTGCTCCTTTGGGGACTTTTTTTTTGGCCACTCTGAGGGGCATATGTGGACTTCCCTGATGGCTCAGTGGGTAAAGAATGTGCCTACAATGCAGGAGACACAGGAGACGTGGGTTCAATCCCTGGGTCAGAAAGATCCGCTGGAGTAAGAAATGGCAACCCATTCCAGTATTCTTGCCTGGAAAATTCCATGGACAGAGGAGCCTGATGGGCTGTAGTTCATGGAGTCCCAAAGAGTCGGACGCGACTAAGCATGCACAATGCTTAGAACACTTTTGTATAATTCTATTTTTGCAGGGCGGGTAGGATCTTAGTTCCCCAACCAGGGATCAAAACCACACCCCCTGCATTGGAAGTAGATAGTCTTAATCACTGGAACACCAGGGAAGTCCCTGAGGACTTTTTAAAACACCACAGGCCAGACCTAGGACACGTTAGTATATAAGCCAGCGAAATTTAGAAACACATTGTTTTTATGTCATTAAGCTTGTTTTAGCATTGATAAGTTTTACAAGAGAAAGCTTTCAGTTGTTTTAATGGCGATGTTATCATTCCTTCTAACTTTTATAGATAAGCATAGGAATTTGGTTTTAGGTTTTGTTCTGGTATGTTCCATGCTGAAGGACACAGAACTTGAGGCCCCTCTGGCTCCTGCTGCCGCCCTCCCAGCCCCCACCCCCTGGCTTTCCCTCTGTTCCCGGCTTCCCTTCACCCGCCTCCCTGGCCTCCTTAGTGTCCGTATTGGTTGTTCCTGGCTCCCCTTCACCCGCCTCCCCCGCCTCCCAGCCTCTTTAGTGTCCCTATTGGTTGCAGGTCTTTCATTGCCACTTCAACAGCAACTTCTTTCCCCTCTTCCTGGAGCATCTGTTGTCAGACCACATCTCCCACTCCACGGGCTCCTTCCTGTTGGGTGAGTGGGTACCTTGTGCTGGCCGGAAGGACAGAGGCTTGCAGCCCAGAACCCCTAGACTGACTGCAGATACAGCCACCTCCCAGCTGGGGCCCAGGTGGCTGAGGGCAGAATCTGCACTGGGGTTGCACCTCCAGCCCCCAGCCCTACCCCCACTCTGTTTTCCGGAAGGGAGGGAGCTTCTGGGAGTTTGAGTGGGTAGGGCTGCCCTCATGGTGGTCCTCTTGGTAGTCACGCCACCTAGCGGTAATGCGGCGGAGTAGCTCGTTCACAAGGGACGACTACTTTCCTGACAGGCCTGGGAATGTGTCTTAACTGTGCTTCTTCCCTGTGTGGCCTTGGGTGTGTTTTATTTCATCTCTTTGGGTCTCCATTTATCTGTAAACTAGGGATAGTACTTACCTTAAAGGGTTGTTGCGAGGACTAAATAAAAGGATGTGGAAACTCTTAGCACAGTGCCTGGACCGAGTTAGTGCTAAATCAGTGCAAACTTTGATTTCTGATGGTGAAAATGTGGGCAGTTGTGGAGGTTGTGGCAGCGCCCCTTGGCAAGGGCACCTTCCCTTCCCCAGGCATCTCCTACGTCGCTCCCCACCTCAACAACCTCTACTTCCTGCCCCTGTGCCGGCGCTGGGGTGTCTACGCCGTGGTGCGGGGGCTCTTCCTGCTCAAGCTGGGCCTGAGCCTGCTTATGCTGTTGGCTGGCCCCGACCACCCTGGCCTGCTCTGCCTCTTCATTGCCAGGTAGGCCCTGCCCCTCCCTAGCCCCCACACCTGTTTCCCCCCAACCCCACCCCGCTTCATTCTTATCCGTTCTCTCTCGCCGGCAGCAACCGTGTTTTCACTGAGGGCACCTGTAAGCTGTTGACCTTGGTGGTCACGGATCTGGTGGACGAGGACTTGGTGCTGAATCACCGCAAGCAGGCAGCCTCAGCGCTTCTCTTTGGCATGGTGGCCCTGGTGACCAAGCCAGGCCAGACCTTCGCTCCGCTGCTGGGCACCTGGCTGCTCTGCTTCTACACAGGTGAGGGCCCAGGGGCTGGCATGGTGTTTGAGGCTCCAGGGAGCACAGCATACCTAGTGTACCTGCTGATGAGCCTGGGACCTGGGTCGAATGAAGCAGAGAGAATGACAACCAGCCACGGCAGAGGCTGGGCCTGGGCTGCCCCGGGCTGCCCCCCTCCTCTGCCTGTCCCTCTGTGGGCAGAGGAGCTGGGTTCCGTCTTTCAGTAGTTCGTTCATTCAGCGAATATGTATGGGGTACTTTCTCTGCCAGGTGCTGTTCTAGGTGCCTCTAGGGAGAGAGAGAACAAAATAAGACAGACAAGGTCTTTGCTGTCATGGAGCTTATATTCTGTGTTGGGGTCGGGGTGCATTCGACACTAAACAGCTAAACAAGAGAAGAGCAGGCAGTGATAAGTGCACTGGTAAAAGTATCATTGTGGCTAAGAAGCTACTCTGTGTGATCCGGAAGGACCCTGAAGAGATGGCACCCCGGATGTGAACTGAATGGTGAGGATTGTCTAGAAAGATCTCAGCAAATCACAGGCAGAAAAGAAAGTACAGGAGCCCAGGTTATCAGGAATGGTTTGGATTGGCATTTCCTCCTCCGGAGGATCTTCCCGACCCAGGGATCGAACCCCAGTCTCTTGCATCTCCTGCACTGGCAGATGAGCTCTTTACCACTGCACCACCGGGGAAGCCCAGGAGTGGTTTGGAGATGAGGCTGAAAAAGTGAAGAGGGGCTCTGTAGATCAGGCAGGGTTTGGATGTTATTCTCAGTGCAGCTCTTGGGAAGGTTTTAAGTAGGGCAATGGCGCAGTCTGAGTTACATTTTTTAAAGTTCGCTTTGTCTGCTGTTTGGACTGTGGACTGTAGGGAGGCTGTGGCAAAAGCGATGGAGGCTTGGGGCAGGTGGTGCTGGGGGCTGAAAAGAAGTGTTTGGTTTGGGCTGTGTTTTGGAGTTGAGGGAGGCGAAGGATTGGCTCTTGGGGAGTGGTGAAGCTAATTGAGGACTCTAGGAAGACTGGTTATTGGAGAGATGATGGTGCCATTCCGCAAGAAGGAAGAACCGGGGAGAAGCAAGCTTGGGTGCGGAATTGAGAGTTGGGGTTTGGACGTGTCCATGTGACATCTGAGACGAGGCACTGTGGACTCTGGAGGCCAGGGCTGACCTGTTCTTTCTGCGGGCTCTCTTGTCCTAGGTCATGATCTCTTCCAGCGGCACCCCCCGGCCCCTGTGGGGAGTACTCAGCCCTGGCCGGAGCCCCCGGCTCCGCCCCCGGCACAGGCCCCAGCGCTCCGCCAGGGCTGCTTCCACCTGCTGGTGCTGGTGCCCATCGCCTGCGCTCTGCTGCAGCTGTTCACTTGGTCCCAGTTCACGCTGCACGGGAGGCGCCTGCACATGGTCAAAGCCCAGCGCCAGAGTCTGTCACGGGCCCAGACCCTGGACATTAAGATGGTGTGAGGGGAGTGCAAAGCCACCCTGTTGAGGACACTACCTGTAGCCCTGGGGCCGCCAGCTCTGTGTCCTGCTCTTCCGCCTCCCTGGAGGACAGATGGCAGAGTGGGAGCACTGGGGGCTGAGCCGGAGTGTCACTGGGGTCTAAGTTCCTGCATGACTGTCTGGCCCAGCTTGGGCAAAGGGCCATGTGTGCGCTCAGGGACCTGCTTCCTCCTCTAGAACAGAAGAGGACTGAGAAGGGTGGGGCCCGTGCTGTGGTCACATGGGGTTGCTGTGGGTATGGAGGCCATTACTCCTACCTGGCTGGCGCTGGCGCCCTGTGTGGGCTCCGAAACCACTTTTGCCTGGTTAGGACTGGGAGTCCTACCTGCCCCTTCCAATGATTTCTCTCAGAATTCTCTGCTTCAGCCGCACCTGGAGTAGCATGCCCCAGCTGCTGCAGGGCGCCCCTGAACCCCAAATAACCTCTCAATGAGGTTCATCTCATCACAAACTGATTAAAGCCAGTCATTCTATTTCCATTCCTGGAGTCTTTGCTGTGTATGGGAGCGGTGGGCTGGAGAACAGGATTCCTTAATAAGACCAGCCTGAGAATGTTTTCAAAGATGAGTGGGGTAGGGCGGAGGGGGACGCTGCATCAGGTTCACTGAGGTAGTGGGGAGAGCCTGCAGACCATTAGCCTCATGGGCCTCTGGGAGCCAAACAGCTTTCAGGCCTGTGGTCATAGCCCCAGTGCGTTTCCCATGTACCACTGCTGGAGGTGGTGGGCAAGGAGTGGCCACGGCTAGGCTAGAGATCCTTAACCTTGGAGTCACAGGGATCTTCCAAAGATGACTTTAATAAAATTGTTTCTTTACCGTGCGACTGGGACTAGAAATCTCGGCTTTAGGCCGGCGTTTCTCATTCTGGGCTCTACAGACATTTGGGGCTGGGGAGTTCTTTATTGTGATGGCCTCTGCCTACTAGATGTCAGTAGCATCTCTCCCCAGTCATGATGACCAAGCACCTCCTGCTGCTGCTGCTGCTGCTAAGTCACTTCAGTCGTGTCCGACTCTGTGCGACTCCATAGACACAGCCCACCAGGCTCCTCGTCCCTGGGATTCTCCAGGCAAGAGCACTGGAGTGGGTTGCCATTTCCTTCTCCAATGCATGAAAGTGAAAAGTGAAAGTGAAGTCGCTCAGTTGTGTCCCACTCTGAGCGACCCCATGGACTGCAGCCTACCAGGCTCCTCCGTCCATGGGATTTTCCAGGCAAGAGTACTGGAGTGGGGTGCCATTGCCTTCTCCACCAAACACCTCCAGACATTGCCAAATGTGTCCTGAGAGGCAAACTGACCTTAATTGGGAACCACTGCCCTAGACCAATGGTTATTTGAAGGTCTGCATCACAGTTAAGAATGTAGTCTAGCGCTATATTGCCTGGGTTCAAATTCTAGCTAATAAAGGGCAGATTTGGGAGAAATTACATAATCTCTCTGTGGCTCTATTTTGTCATGTGTAAAGTAACATACATACTTGCATTTTAGTTGTTGCGAGAATCAAATGGTTAACACTTGTAAAGTGCCTAGCAATTCCCACCCCTAACTGCTCAAGTATACAGGTTTAAAATGGAGAAGTGATTAACCAGAATATCTGAGCATAGACCCTGGGAACTGTGCTTTAATAAGCTCCTGACTTCAGAGATGTGAAGAGCTGGCCTCATTGTGGGTGGAGTCTCATCCATGGGCTTGGGCATGTGTACAGGGCATGGACTCTCAGTTCCTGGCCTGGTCTCTGGGCTTCTTTGTCAACAGCATCTTTGCATGCACCCGACAGGCTGGGACTTGGCTGAAGGTCTGGCCAAGTCTGGCGGGCGCAACATGCCCTCTAGAGGACAGACTAGGCCCAGTCTCAGGGCCCACAGCTCCTCCGTCCTCCCACCCTGCACTGACTACAGACAGAGGCCCAGCTGATGTGTCTATTAGAACGAGTTTATTTAAGTACACTGGGCCCCACCAGGCAACATGGTTTGTGCGAGGCTGTGCAGGGGACAGGCTTGGGCTAAGAGGAGGGAGGTGAGCTGGCTAAGCACACTGCAGTCCGCGGGTCGCCACATCGCTTTCACACACACCTGCTGCTGCGGCCCACACCTGGCAGGGCCTTTGGTCGTTGGACGGCATGGGGTCGAGAATACTGCCTGGAATCTGGGGTCGGGCAAGTGTTGGTGTCATGGGTGAGGGTGCCGGTGAATATCTGCTAGCCCCAGCTTTGCACCTTCTGGGCTGAAGAGCCTTTGGACCCCTGCCAGGCCAGGCCAGTCCAGGGTAGGCGCCTGGCCCCACTGGACCAGAGGAAGTGAGCCTGAGCCCATCCTTCCCTGGCAGCCTGGTCTGGCCCCTCCTTCCCTGACCAAACAAGTCCAAAGACAAGAATGGCACAAGTCAGCCAGCGGGGGCTGTCTGGCCTCTACAAGCTAGTCCCCTGGGGTCAGCTAGCACAGGAAAAGGCAGCTTGGTTAACTGTGGCTCTTTCTCCAGTCCTAAGGAGGCAGCATCCCCAACACCCCTCCTTTGCCAGGAGCCTCTGCCAAATGGTGATTTACCTCCTATTTCAGAAAAAATCCAACCAGCAACCAGCCTGTTGATTCCAGGGCAGTGAGCAGGTGGAAGAGGGAGAAAGAAAGAGGCCGGAGTGACTTTGAATGTAGCCTCTGATCCCAAATGGTCCTGAGGCCTATGGATACTGTCAGTTCATGTTGGCAGGGAGTGGCAGGGCCCTGAACGCTATGCTAAGCTTAGGCGCTGTAAACATTAGTGTGAACAGGGTGACTGGTGGGCGGGGCAGTGAGCTCCCTCTTTCCAGTCCCCTAACTGAACAAACACTTCAATAAATAAAACTGAAGATGGCACTGCCCATGGATGGATGGAAAGCAAGTTAACAGGACCTGAGGCCAACAGGCTCCTGAAACTCTCCCAAGATCCCCAGATGGGGTTGGGGGTTGGAGCAGTAAGCCTGCCACTGATCAGAAGTAGCGCTCCATGCCCTCCTCAAATGGCCAGTGTGGTCCTGGTCCCCAGGTGAAGTTGAGGGCATCCTGCCCGCTCCTGACAGGGAAGTCTCAATAACAGCTCCTGGAGTGCTTCTCCAGCTTTCTAAACCCAAACTGCAACAAGACCAGACAAGAACTCAACCCTGGACTCAGGCCTCAGTCCACGATCAAGAGGCATCGAGAGCAGAATGATGAACAAGGGGAGGCCACAGGGCACCCTGGGTAGAGGAGGTGGGGCCGGCCCAGCCTAGGATGGGCAGCAGCAAGTTTCCCCGGGGTTGGTTTACCTCCCTCTCTGTCTCCCTGTGGTAGTAAACATAGTCCCACACAGCCAAAGGCCCGACTGACAGAGCAGGGCCCTCTGCCGGCACTCTTCCCTGTCAGGGGCCAGTCAGTGGTCAACCCCAGGTCTCAGGCCGTCGCCATTACGGGTAGTTCATCGTCCTTTCCGGGCCCTGAAATCCTGGGATCCCTGGGCCACACGGCACTCGCATATGTGCACGCATTCATACCCACACACACACATTCATACACACAGGCAGTTCCTCGCAAACACTCCGACTCAAGAAAGCGAGTTTTAAAGTGGAGTTAACTTCAGAGAGAGGTAAAGACGATGTCCCAATATTAGAAGGTTTTCCTGTGGATGGACCGGGCACCATCTTCCTCGTATTCCTTCTTAGAGACCCACATCTTCTTAAAGGTGTCCAGGGAGGCGAGGATGGAGCCCCTGGCATGGAGGGAATCCAAAGGAATCATGTCAGAGACAGGGAGTGGGTATCTGTGGAGCCAGCCAGTCCCCCTGGGGTCAAACCAGAACAGGCTTTTCTTCAAAGGCCTGGGGTGGTGAGGCGTAATCAATGCCTCTGCAATAAGAGTGTTCCACTCTTATTCCCAGAAGAGCTACTCACCCAATCCATGTGGAATACAGTCTCTCCTGCGGTGCAGATATCTGCCGGGGTGGGTAGAAAGAGAAATCTGAGATGGCCGTCCTCCCCTCTCCCTTCCCCGTCCAATACTCATCTCGCCACCAGTGACAGTCAGTGGATACATTTCACACAACAACCTTTAAATTCTGTCCCTGTGGCCTCTCTGCGGGGTACCATGGTTAGCCTGATACTCATCTGGAGAAACAGGCTTCTGGCAACCCAAAGTACCTATGGCTCCCAGGGAAGCAGGGGCTATCTGAAGGCAAGATCCAGCTCGGCTGGGAGCTGGTGGGGAGCAGATTGCATTGGAGGTACCACACTCCTCCACTTAGGATCCCTCCTTCCTCAGGCAGGCCAACTCCTCTCAGCAGTCACTGAGGTGCTGGACTGTGTCACGGGGGAGCAGCTGAAGTCAAGCTCCTGTCGGTGTTAGCTTCCCTGACAGACTGCATGTCTAGCATCCTGCCACATCTGGGGATCAGAACTGCCCCACTTGGTGAAGACCTATCCTGAGGATGGGTCCCCCCAGCTCTAGCAGGCCTCAGGGGCACAGCATAACCTGGGAGCCACCTGATGGTGCCTGGAAGTCTTGGGCATAGCAGGAGGGGAGGCCGCGCCATGCGGTGCTCCTGACCCTTGGCGGCCCAGTTCACCCACCCCCTGGCATACTCCTACCCTGATCTTCACATCTTTCGGAGCCAATTTCTTCACTTCGCTCAATAGCCTGTCACCAAAACCTGAATAGGCAGGAAGGGAGAATCTCACGTCAGTCCCCTGGGCCCAGCAGGACGTGGAGCTTCCCGGGGTAGGGCCCTGAGAGCAAAGTGCAACCTTTGAAGAGGGTGGAGCCACCCGAGAGGACAATGTTGGAGAACAGCGTGCGCCTCAGGTCCATGTCAGACTTCTGGATGGCAAACACCAGCACCTCGTGGATGCCCTCGCTCTCCTCGCCGATCAGGTCCGGCCTGAACAGCAGCTCAGGTGCTCGGAATCGGGAAGGACCAATCTGCAGGGTCGGGGGGCAAGCGTCTCAGGCTCAGGTCCCTCTGCCCAGGGCTTAATAACCAGGTGGCTCTGAAGGCCACACTCAGGGAAGACTTTGTATGTTAAGAGCCACAACAAACAAAGATAGGGCTCCTGGGAACATAAAGGAAAAACCAGCGATCCTGGGAAACTAGAGAGAGGAAGCTCCTGTGTTTAATCCTAGCTCTGACATTTTCTAGCCAAGAAACTTGATAGATTCATTCATTTGTGGAAATTTCCTCCTATCTGTGGAGGTCCAGGAGGCTGGAATTCACTCTATACTGTGCCTGAGTGGTTAAGGATAGCACTGCATATCAGCCTTCTAATCCCACAGGAGAACACCTCCTTCCCTCCACTCAGGAGAAGCAAGGTCCCTGGCACCTCACCCTGCAGGAGATGCTGCAGCCCAACAGCTACGCTGCTCCAGGCAGAGGGTGTAAAAGGGCTGGTGCGCCTGACCCCTGCCTCCCCTCGGGGAGTTCTGTTTGGGCTCACTGCTCTGGGGACCTGAGGGGAGGGGCCCCGCCGCCTACCTCAATGGTGCTGCCATCGGGCAGGTAGTATTGTGCCTTCTCCGTCTCTAGTGTCTCATCCTTCTGGGGGTTTATGGACAGGTAGCAGGCTCTCTGGAAAACCAAGCACAAGTCAGGCTGGCTGGAAAGCTGGTGCCTACCTGGTCAAAGTCCCCATCCATTGCAGTGACTGTGCTAAAGGTCATGAGTGCTGCATATCCTAAGTGCACCAGTGAAGCTGACCCAAACTTCCCCGCCCCTTCTTAGGGTATGTGTCCCCACCTGCTCCACCTTCCTGGGGGCCAAGCGTGGCAACTCGGCTTAATCTTAGTTCAGACTCAGGTGTCTTTTTCCTACTACTTGTATGGTTCTGGGCCCTGCCTACCCAGCTCAGAGGTCTCCCAGGAGCCGTAGATGATAGGAGGGTTCATTTTACTTAAAAAAAAAAAAAAAAAAGCAGTCTGACTTCTTCAAGAGCGTAAAAGAACATGTGTAATTTGTACACGATGTATAAAAAACAATGAGCATGGGTGTGCTTATCACCCAGCTTAGGAAATATAGGCGGCTCCCTTTGGCCCACATGATGGCAGCACTTTGGAAGGTCAGTCCTTCAGGGTGAGGGGACTGGCTGGAGATCACATAGCCTCCAGGAGGCCTGGTTGGGAAGGACAGAGACCCATCTCCAGGGCAGGAGTTTAGCCACTCTTCACTCCATGTCACGGAGGTCCTGGCTGCTGTTCCCGTTCCCTCTCCCAGACCTGGGCCCATGGGGGCAGCACTCACTTCTTTTATGGCCTTGACAATCTCAAACTCGGAGGATGAGTGGAAATCATAGCCCTCCTTGCGCAGGTAGAGGCGAAGAAAGCGAGAGACGTCTCGGCCAGCGATGTCGATGCGCATGATGGAGTGGGGCATGGCAAAGCCCTCGTAAATGGGCACAGCATGGGTGACACCATCCCCTGAATCCAGCACCACACCCGTGGTCCTGCCGGTGGCATAACTGAAGCAAAGGGGGCACACTATCACTCACCCCTGCCTCCTCACTCTGGGAAGACTCCCACTTCTTGCTAGAGTTCAAGGTCAACTGAACTAAAGCTGGGGCCTGCCTTCTCCAGAAGCCTCCAACTGGACTGAGTATGAAGGCAGCCTGAGCACTGAAGCAAGCAAGCCTGGAATGTCTGAAGGAAAGGAGACAAGCCTCTCCAAGCACCCCTTCTGCCACCCCTCCAGAAGAATAGGGCCTCCAACCGCAGGAGATGGCCTGCCCTTCCCCTGCTTCAGGGACCCAGCCTGAGGGAGTTTTTACTCTCTAGACAAGAGGAAAAAACTCAGGGGTCAGGCAAGAAAAGTGAATGAATTAAAGAAAATAAGAATTTTTCACTTGCATAAAAAACTAGCTTTGGGGGACTTCCCTGGTGGAATGGCTAAGACTCTTCACTCCCAATGCAGGGGGCCCAGGTTCAATCCCTAATCAGAGAACTAAGATCCCACATGCTGTGCAATGCGGCCAAAATGTTAAAGAAGGAAAACCAACCAACCAACCAACTAGCTTTTGGCCCTCTAGATCTGTCCTTAAGTTTTTCTCTTGGTAAGGACAAGGGTACAGACATAAATTTCTGTGATATGAGGGGGAAAAACCCATAATGTTTCATAAACAGCACCTGACATTCAGCCTTCGTGTTGGATAACAGGCAATGGAGAAGGCTGTGGTGAAGTCAGGTTTCCAAACCCTATCTAAAATGGCAGCTGTGATTTTCTTTCAGCTCCTACTGATTTTTGCTCTAGAGGAATGCAGGCTCGGCATTATCAGATCTTCCCATTTTTTTTCAAAGAAGTCAGAAATTTTGATTTTGATAAGAAATGTCCCAATTTTTAAAGGTTGGCTCACAATTTTTTAGCGGGGTCAAACATGCCATCTGCAGGCTACCAATATATGGTCTTGGCAACAGACCTAACCCTGGTGGGAGGCAGGCTGGGAGCAAGACAGGATGATGGGGGTGTTTTCATCACGAGCCTATCACCAGCCTTGCACAGCGCCTGGCTCAAGTAGGCCCTGAAAAAAACACCTGAACTCACTGCAGGGGCCAGCAGGGAGAGCAGTTGCAGCANCAATATATGGTCTTGGCAACAGACCTAACCCTGGTGGGAGGCAGGCTGGGAGCAAGACAGGATGATGGGGGTGTTTTCATCACGAGCCTATCACCAGCCTTGCACAGCGCCTGGCTCAAGTAGGCCCTGAAAAAAACACCTGAACTCACTGCAGGGGCCAGCAGGGAGAGCAGTTGCAGCATGTGGCCTTCCCAGAAGGCTCAGCGGAGAGCCTTCGGCACCAGACCAGCAGGGAGGGCCGAGATTGGGAGATGCCCCCTTTCCCACCATCCATTACCGTCCCTGGCAGGGGATCTTAAGGAGCTCTGCACCAACCCACAGCAGGGCCAGCCTCGATTCCGCCAAAGAACTGCTTCCCCCCAGGGGCCAGGCTCGCCAGCCAGCTGTTACTCACAGGCTGAGCACAGCTTGCATGGAGATGAAAAGGGCTGGCACGTTGAAGGTCTCGAAGAAAACTTCAGCAGCTCGTTCCCGGTTTTTCCGTGGATTTAAAGGCGCCTCTGTCAGGAGCACAGGATGCTGGTGAAAGATGCCCGGATAGCCATCAGGGTGAGGACAGATACTCAGCCCTCATTAGTACTGCGTGGCTGGCTGGAGAGCCCACACAAACTTTGTCAGCCTCTCTCTAAAAGAGGGCTGGTGGGCTGGTCACTTACTGCCACCCAAGCCAGTTTCTCAACTTTCCAAATTCATACCCCCTTTAAAGTGTCATTCTATCCTCACCTTCTACTACCCTCTTGTCCTCCAAGATTCTTATATAGGCCCTTGTACCTTCTGGATAGCTCCAGATGTCAAGATTTTGCTAAACTCTATATTTGGATTACTATGATAAAAGTCGGGGAAGGCAATGGCACCCCACCCCAGTATTCTTGCCTGGAAAATCCAATGGACGGAGGAGCCTGGTGGGCTGCAGTCCATGGGGTCGCTAACAGTCGGACAGACTGAGCGACTTCACTTTCACTTTTCTCTTTCATGCATTGGAGAAGGAAATGGCAACCCACTCCAGTATTCTTGCCTGGAGAATCCCAGGGATGGGGGAGCCTGGTGGGCTGCCGTCTATGGGGTCACACAGAGTCGGACACGACTGAAGTGACTTAGCAGCAGCAGCAGAGCTTGCTCAAACTCATGCCCATGAAGTCTGTGATGCCGTCCAATCATCACATCCTCTGTCGTCCTCCTCCTGCCCTCAGTCTTTCCCAGCATCAGGGTCTTTTCCAGTGAGTTGGCTCTTAGCATCAGGTGGCCAAAGTACTGAAGCTTCAGCTTCAGTATCAGTCCTTCCAGTGAATATTCAGGACTGATTTCCTTTAGGATGGACTGGTTTGATCTCCCTGCTGTCCAAAGGACTCTCAAGAGTCTTCTCCAACATCACAGTTCAAAAGCATCAATTCTTACACGCTTCCGTGATTAGTCATCTGCTTTATGGTCCAACTCTCATGTCCATACATGACTACATGGCTTTGACTATATGGACCTTTATCAACAAAGTAATGTCTCTGCTTTTTAATATGTTATCTAGGTTGTCATAGCTTTTCTTCTAAGGAGCAAGCATTTTTAAATTTCATGGCTGCAGTCACCATCCTTGAGACAGCTCAAGAAAATCTGTCAGTGTTTCCACTTTCCCCCCCATCTATTTGCCAATGAAGTGATGGGACCAGATGCTACCATCTTAGTTTTTGAATGCTGAATTTTAAGCCAGCTTTTTCACTCTCCTTCTTCACCCTCATCAAGAGGCTCTTTAGTTCCTCTATGCTTTCTGCCATTAGAGTGGTATCCTCTGCATATCTGTGGTTGTTGATATTTCTCCCGGCAATCATGATTCCAGCTTGTGATTCATCCAGCCCAACATTTTGCATGATGTACTCTGCATAGAAGTTAAATAAACAGGGTGACAATATACAGCCTTGTCATACTCCTTTCCCAATTTGGAACCAGTTCANGGTTGTTGATATTTCTCCCGGCAATCATGATTCCAGCTTGTGATTCATCCAGCCCAACATTTTGCATGATGTACTCTGCATAGAAGTTAAATAAACAGGGTGACAATATACAGCCTTGTCATACTCCTTTCCCAATTTGGAACCAGTTCATCGTTCTGTGTCTGGTTCTGTTGCTTCTTGACCTGCATACAGGTTTCTCAGAGGCAGGTAAGGTGCTCTGGTATTTCCATCTCTTTTAAGAGTTTTCCACAGCTTGTTGTGATCCACACAGTCAAAAGCTTTATTTAGCATAGTCAATGAAGCAGAAGTAGATATTTTACTGGAATTCTCTTGCTTTTTCTATGATCCAATGGACATTGGCAATTTGATCTCCAGTTCCTCTACCTTTTGTGAATCCAGCTTGTGCATCTGGAAGTTCTAGGCTCATGTACTGTGTAAGCCTTGCTTGGAGAATTTTGAGCATTACTTTGATAGCATGTGAAATGAGGGCAATTGTGCAGTAGTTTTGCATTTCCTTCTATTAGATAGGAATGAAGATCATTGTTCTTCCCCAGCTCCCACCCCTGCCATATAAAAACTTTTGAAAACTTTCCTTTTTATTAATTTGATTGTATTTCAAGTGCCATTTTAAGAGGAGGCAAATAATTTTTGGCCTTAGAATTAATGCAAATAAGAAAAATTAAGATACTCCATGCAGTCTTTTTGTGTCCTTTTTTTCTAATAATAGAAAATTATGAACTTAAAAAGATGCAGAAGAGCACAGTGTGGTTCTAGCTTTTGGTAATGATGGACTAATCTTCCTGAAGATAAAATTTCTAAAATCTGAGCGAAAGATTAAAAAAAAATTATTTGAAGGCCTTAGGGATTGACCAAAAGAAAGCAGAAGCTGGAGAGGAGAGTACACTTGAAAGATGAATGGAAGCTGTTGAAATTTGCGAGGATGTGAGTTTTTAACCTGAGGGCAAAACCCGCAATCCATGAGCAACCCCAGCTAAAGAATGCTGCAGCTTAACTGGCTTGAAGGAGACACAAAACAGAGTTTGAGGCCAGTAGAAGAACTGGAAGGTTACGCGGGGAATGCAGAAAGGAATCTTGGAGAGGATGGACTCCAAAATATGTGTCGTATTAGTTTTCTATTGCTGCCACAATAAATTACCACAAGCTTAGGGACTTAAAAACAACACAGATTTATTATCTTCCAGTTCTGGAGGTCACATGTCCTGTGCAGGTCTCACTGGGCCAAAATCGATGTATTGACAGACTGCATTCCTTCCTAGAGGATGTGGGGGAGAATCTACTTCCACATCATTCAGGTTTTTGACAGAATTAAGTTCCTTGCAGTTGTAGGACTGAGGCTCCTGCCTTGCTGCTGGCTATAAGCTGAGAGTCATTCCCAGTTCCATGACATGAGGCTTCCTTCTTCCCTCTTCAAAGCCTGTTGCTCCAAATTCAATCCCCTTCACACTCTTCACAGTGTAGCTGGATTGGGCACACCCAGATTATCCAGGATAATTTTCCCATTATAAACTTAATCCCATCGGTGAAATCCCTCTTGCCATAAGTAACATATGGACATGTTCTGGAGATCGGAGCATGGACATCTTCAAGGGGCCATCATGCTGCCTAGGACAGTCTGCCCTCTAATCCTTCAAAGATGGCTCTTCTTAATATCAATAATCACATTAAATATTAATACACTAGGTATGCCAATTAAATGACAGAGTTTGTCAGATTGGATTAAAAACTAAAGAAAACAAGACCAAATTGTGTACTCAGACAGTAAGGAGTCTGCCTGCAACTCAGGAGATCCAGGTTTGATCCCTAGGTCAAGAAGATTCCTTGGAAAAGGAAATGGTTACTGACTTCAGTGTGCTTGCCTGAGAAATCCCATGGACAGAGGAACCTGGCAGGCTACAGTCCATGGAGTTGCAAAGAGTCAAACATGACTGAGTGATTATTACTTTCACTGAGAGTCCCTTGGACTGCAAGGAGATCCAACCAGTCCATTCTGAAGGAGGTCAACCCTGGGATTTCTTTGGAAGGAATGATGCTAAAGCTGAAACTCCAGTACTTTGGCCACCTCATGAGAAGAGTTGACTCATTGGAAAAGACTCTGATGCTGGGAGGGACTGGGGGCAGGAGGAGAAGGGGACGACAGAGGGTGAGATGGCTGGATGGCATCACGGACTCGATGGACGTGAGTCTGAGTGAACTCCGAGAGATGGTGATGGACAGGGAGGCCTGGCGTGCTGTGATTCATGGGGTCGCAAAGAGTCGGACACGACTGAGCGACTGAACTGAACTGAACCAAATAAAAAAAGACTTTACAAAGAAATAGATTCAAAGTAAAAGGATGGGGCTTCCCTAGTGGCTCAGTGGTCAAGAATGTGCCTACCAATGCAGGAAACATGGGTTTAATCCCTGGTCCAGGAGGATCCCCCATGCCTCGGAGCAACAAAGCCCATGCACCGCAACTACTAAGCCTGGGCTCTAGACCCCAGGAGCCGCACTACCGAGCCCTGGTGCTGCAATTACTGAAGCCCAGGCACTCTGGACCCCATGCTCCACAACAAGAGAAACCATTGCAGTGAGAAGCCGGAGCACCGTAACAAAGAGTAGCCCTTGCTTGCTGCAACTAGAGAAAGCCCATGCAGGGAAAATAAAAAAGACCCACTACAGCCAAAAGTAAATAAATAATAGAAAAGTAAAAGGATGGAAAGATACACTATCCAAACAGAAAGAATAAGAAATCTGAAGTAGCCAACAAGCATGTGAAAAGATGCTCAATATCCCTAATCATAAGACATATAAAAGTCAAAATCACAGTGAGGTATCATCTCACATCCAGTAGGATGGTCACTATTAAAAAGCAAACAAACACACAAAAACAGACAAAGACAAGTGTTGGCGAACATGTGGAGAAATTTGAACCTTTGTGCACTGTTGTGGGAACTATAAAATGGTGCAATTACGTTGGAAAACAGTATGGAGGTACTTCAAAATACTAAAACTAGAATTATGATATGATTCAGCAATCCCACTTCTCAGTGTATATCCAGAAGATTTCAGAGCAAGATCTCAGAGAGATTTGCATACCCATGTCCAATGCAGGATTATTTAAAATAGTCAAGAGGTGAAAGAAACCCAAGTGTCCATCAACAGACAAATAGATAAAGAAAACCTGGTGTGGTTTACATGTGGAATGTTATGCAGCATTTGAATCAGTTCTAATGAGGTGGATGAAACTGGAGCCTATTATACACAGTGAAGTAAGTCAGAAAGAAAAACACCAACACAGTATATTAACATATATATATGGAATTTAGAAAGATGGTAACGATGACCCTGTATGTGAGACAGCAAAAGAGATACAGATGCAAGGAGCAGCCTTCTGGACTCTGGGAGAAGGCGAGGGTGGGATGACTTGAGAGAATAGCACTGAAACATGTGTATTATATGTGAAACAGATCGCCAGCCCAGGTTCGATGCATGAGGCAGGGTGCTCAGGGCTGGTGCACTGGGATGACCCTGAGGGATGGGATGGGGAGGGAGGTGGGAGGGGGGTTCAGGATGGGGGACACACGTACACTCACGGCTGATTCATGTCAGCGCATGGCAAAAACCACCACAACATTGTAAAGTAATTAGCCTCCAATTAAAATGAATAAATTAATAATAATAAAAAAAACCTGGTGTGGTTTACATGGTGGAATATTATGCAGCCTCTCAAAAGGAAATCCTGTAACATACCATCATATGGATGAACTCTAAAGACATTAGGCTAACTGAAATAAGCCAGTAACAAGAGGGCAAAATACTGTATACTTGAAATCATTAACATATCTAAAGTAGTCAAAAATCATAGAAACAGAGAGTAGAAAGTTAGTTTCCAACAGCAAAGGAGAAGGGGAGGGGGGACTAGTGTTTAATGTGTGTAGAGTTTCAATTTTGCAAGATGAAAANACTGCTTCCCCCCAGGGGCCAGGCTCGCCAGCCAGCTGTTACTCACAGGCTGAGCACAGCTTGCATGGAGATGAAAAGGGCTGGCACGTTGAAGGTCTCGAAGAAAACTTCAGCAGCTCGTTCCCGGTTTTTCCGTGGATTTAAAGGCGCCTCTGTCAGGAGCACAGGATGCTGGTGAAAGATGCCCGGATAGCCATCAGGGTGAGGACAGATACTCAGCCCTCATTAGTACTGCGTGGCTGGCTGGAGAGCCCACACAAACTTTGTCAGCCTCTCTCTAAAAGAGGGCTGGTGGGCTGGTCACTTACTGCCACCCAAGCCAGTTTCTCAACTTTCCAAATTCATACCCCCTTTAAAGTGTCATTCTATCCTCACCTTCTACTACCCTCTTGTCCTCCAAGATTCTTATATAGGCCCTTGTACCTTCTGGATAGCTCCAGATGTCAAGATTTTGCTAAACTCTATATTTGGATTACTATGATAAAAGTCGGGGAAGGCAATGGCACCCCACCCCAGTATTCTTGCCTGGAAAATCCAATGGACGGAGGAGCCTGGTGGGCTGCAGTCCATGGGGTCGCTAACAGTCGGACAGACTGAGCGACTTCACTTTCACTTTTCTCTTTCATGCATTGNGCTACTTAAGTCTTCTGTCTCTTATACACATCTCCTGGAAAATCCAATGGACGGAGGAGCCTGGTGGGCTGCAGTTCATGGGGTCGCTAACAGTCGGACAGACTGAGCGACTTCACTTTCACTTTTCTCTTTCATGCATTGGAGAAGGAAATGGCAACCCACTCCAGTATTCTTGCCTGGAGAATCCCAGGGATGGGGGAGCCTGGTGGGCTGCCATCTATGGGATCACACAGAGTCGGACACGACTGAAGTGACTTAGCAGCAGCAGCATGATAAAAGTAATACTTAAAAATTTTTTTTCCAAAATAGAAAATTAAATATCATTATTGATTATACTATTAAAAAACAGAATACATCCCTCTCCTGGAAATTCTGATGAGCCTAGTCAGCACCTTCCTTTGTGTTTCTGAGTTGAGAGTTCCTTCCTTAGAAACTAAAGAGTATATATAGCTCTGAGGTCTGAAAGGTGTGGGTTGGAACCCCAGCTCTACCACTCTTCACTGGGTGATGGCGGAAACACCATCTGGCTCCTTTGAACTTCTGTTCCCTTGTTTGCAAAATGGAGATAATAATACTACCTGTGCCTCATAGGGATGCTGTGAAGATTAAATGCAAACATGTCTGAAAAGCACATGCCTGATGCCTAGAACATAAGACACAAATGCTCAAGGCAGTTATTGCTGTCATCTGCTGCATCTCTGGGGTAGGGCTTCTGTCTGCTCTGCATAGCCCACATGGTGCCCCACACACAGGACCCTCACCTCCTCTGAGAAAGTCTGCAGCTGGTCCTTAGAGTAGACATACTGCCAGATGCGCTCCATGTCGTTCCAGTCCTTGACAATGCCGTGCTCCATGGGGTAGCGGATGGAGAGCAGCCCTCGGTGCTCCTGGGGGCAGAGAGTAGTGCTTGCAGCCACAGCCAGCCTCTCAGCAGGACTGTCGGGTGGACCCCACAATCTGCACCCATGGCTAAGGGTGGACCCACCCATCCTCCAAGTCCCTAAACTGTACACTGTGAACTATGCTCAATGCCCAACCAGCTGGCAAAGCAGAGGGCTTCTGCCTTTCTGTGGGCCCCTGGGTGGCATCCTCCTCATTGTCTGGTCCCAGGACACAATCTCTTGGCATCTGTAGCCAAGGTTGGCAACAAAGATTCTGTTGTTCTGCTTCTAGAAGTTGCCTGAGGGCTCTGCCAAACTGTGCTAATTAACTTATCCCCAGGGTACCCCAGCTAGGATCTCCCCTCAATCACTTTTGCCAAAAAATAACCAAGCCTGTCAATTTGATCTTTGGCAACATAGTGATAGAAGGAAGGCAAAAGCCCTTTTTTCTGGACTGGTCTCTGTTTCCCAAAGTGGAGTTCCAGATATTTCCTTTCCGAAACCAGAGGCTGTTCCTGGGAGAAATAAACCAGTTAGGTTTATTCTCTTTAGAATGAGAGAGTAAAAGGGGAGATTTCAAAAGGAAATTGTTTCTTTTACTCATGTCCCTCTGTCGGATACTGCCTGCGTCGGGAACAGTGAAGGTCCCCTGCTGGGTTGAGGCTTCTTCAGTAGGACGTTGGGATTACCTCGGCTTTGGGGCCAATGAAGATGTCACCTTCGAGGGCGCCTGCCATGACACGAACGTGCTTGGGTCTGCCCACACTACAAAAGAGAGTGGGGAAGACTATCACTTCTCATTTCATGACAGAACACAGGAAAGATATACTAACACATGTACTTGGATGGGAAGAAATATACTCCATTCTACTGTGACTGTCACTGAGGAATGCACTTCCCACAATTTCTATAATGAACATTTTTTTGTATTTATTCATTAGTATACTATTTCATATATTTATTATAAGTTATCAAATTTGGGAGGATTCAATATCCCTAGTTCTTCGCTTTCCCTGATATATGTACAGATCAAGAGACACAAGGAAACAAGAATTCATTTAGAATGATTAACTCAAAAAGTTTTTGTATCCTTAGCCTCCTGCCCAGGCCTTCCATGAAGGACAACTGTGATGTTGTAACTGAGAGATGGCCTTCCTCCTTTCTCCACTGCTTTGACCCCTTTCCCAGGTGCCTGTGCCCTTTTCCTGCCTGCAGCATATCTGCCTTAGTAAGAAAGTGCCGAGAAAAAGACTCATTCTGCCTCGAATGGCAGGTATGGTTTAATGTCAAATTCCATTCTGTGTGACAGGAGAATTTTAAGAAGACTCCATTATGAGACTGTCATCCAAAGCAGTAAGTCACCAACGATAACATTTTTGGCATCAGATTAAAACAAAAAACAAAAAAACCTGCCTCTCAATTGTACCATGCAGGCAACAGTTTGCTTACCCCAAAAGCCAGCTCTTGTCCCTTGCTTGTTGTTCTTTTGAATACCAAGACTGACCTAAATGAGAGATCTTTTCCCCCTAAAAGATGGAGGGCTGACATCATACAAAACTGACAAGCCTTACAAGCTTCTGACTAAGCTACAGAATGACTTACTAGTTTGGGAAGCAGTATTTGGGGATCTGATCACCAGCAAAACCAGCTTTAATCACACCGGATCCCTGAGGAGAGAAAGAGAAGTCAGACTATCACACAAACAAGAGGAGATTCATATCACACAGTATGTATAATATCGTCCCACCTTTGTTTTAGAAGGAGAAAGGACCTTGTATTTATGTGTAATATATCCACTCATATGAGGATTTGTACAGTGAATGCATGGCAAAGGGAGGGCACTGGGGCTGGGAATGGTGAGGGGAATTTCTACTGCACACTCTATTTGATTTTTATGTATTCTTCGTCTTTTCTGCATTGAACATGTTTACTTTTGGAATTAAAAGTAATATTAATAACGGGAAGAAAAGGAAAAGGCTTGAGGACAGAAGAGGAAAGTACCTAGAAGCACAAAGCGGCCGAGTTTAGGAACACAACCGAGGTGGGAAGGGCACACAGTTCTGCTAAACCATCAGGGAGTGCGCGTCTAAGCTACCTTCCCAGCTCAGACCTGAACTGTCCCTGCCCTCCAGGGCCTCTATGACAGACACACCCTGAGAGCACTGCCATACTCGAAGCGAACTCCCATATGACGTGTGTCGTCCGGTTCTGATTGCAGGGGCAAGCTACAGGGACTCGCAGGGGGCTGCAGCGGTTGTTTTGCCTTTTCACTGTGCTCTGCTGTGCTCATCGGTCTCTTGAGGGTCAAGAGCAGAAGAGCCCTTAAGCACTCTGAGAAGAATCTGCCATCTCCCACCATCATCTCTGGTACCGCAAGGGCCTAGCCAAGGTAAACATTGATTCTGGGCGTCAACACCATGCAGGACAGGTGTTGGGGCTTGACGCTGCCTTCAGATCACCGTGTTCTCTTCCTTCTTAATTCTTATACCACTACACCAGGTACCCTTGTCCTTCCACCCCCAACACAGTTCCAGCTCCAGGTACAGCAAGCCATCTCCTGCTGCCTGTCGACAACTCCTCCTGGGGTGGAGTGTAATGTTTCCAGAACACACAAGCTTTAAACACATCAGGAGATGCTAAATAGCCAAGGTTACCTTGGTACCAAAGGCTTCCCACCAACACCCCTGGATCCATTTGTCTTTTTTATAAGAGCAGGGTGAGGGGGCAGGTGACTGATCCTAGTAAGGGAGAAGGGAGGAGGTAAGAAGTGGTTGAAGGACAGGGAAAGAGGTATTGGGGGAGAGCAGGGCAAGCCAGTTCTCTAAGACAGCAGGAATTTCTGCCAACAGAAAAAAAGGGAGACAATGTGCAAACTCATCGGTCTGGGCAGAACAGCAAGGAGCCTGGAAAAGGTACAGCTGTAAACTGAGCTGAAAGACTGGGAAGGAGGGTGGACTATCCTACTGCAAACCCAAGGGCTTGGAAACAGTGGCGTAGCTAGTGAGAACATTGTACAAGAGAATTTGGGGAACTTGTTAGCTCAGGCTTCCGATAATTGCCCACTGCCTTCATCTGGGTGGGGTGATGCTAACAGACTAATTGGATCTCCTGGTAGGAGTTGAAAATGAGAAACGATGAAATCTGTGCCTCAGATTCTAGATTTTTTTTTTTCAAGACTGATACTTTTTAAAAAATATTCATTTATTTGGCTGCACCAGGTCTTAGCTGCAGCATGTGGAATCTTTTAGTTGTGGGATGTGGGATCTAGTTCCCCATCCAGGGACTGAACCCAGGCCCCTTGCCTTGGGAGTATGGAGTCTTAGCCAACAGACCACCAGGGAGTCTCTGAGATATTTCTAAGAAATTATTTTCCTGGAGATGTGATTTTGAGTTTACTAACAACAGAGCTAGAGTTTGAGTGACAAGGCAGATTAAGACATTAGATTCTTTTCTTTATCCCTGTCCTTCCCAGCTAGAATATAACAGGCCCAGTTCAAATATCACTGCCTTCCTCCTGAAGGATAATCTCCAGTTGGAATTTGTTATCCTCTTCCTATTACCTTCCCCAAATCACCATTACCTGTTTCACTAGGTAGCATGAATTTCATTCTGCTTTCTATTCTAGTTTATGGTTTACACTTTTGTCTCTTTTTAATGCAAATTCCTTGAGGTCAGAGACTTTGTATATCAGCGGTATCTGACATTTGAAGGGTATTCAGCTAGATGCTGGCTAACTAAAATGAAAACCAAGCTCAAATGATTGGCAGATGAAGCCGAAAGTATGGAACCTGAATGAGCAGCTGGAATGCCAGAAGCCCCAGGCAGAGGTGGTACAGGGAAGGTGAAGACAGTCTTGGGAATGATACACAAGGTAGAACCAGACCCAGCTTGTCCCTGCAGCCCCACGAGCTGGCTTGGCAGGCCAAGTGTCAGGTGAAAAATGGGGTGGGGACAAGGGAAGTGGCTGAGTTGCCTCTATTCTGCTCAAGCCATACCAAGAGAGCATACAAAGGGGTCATGTCAATTTCTTTAACAGTATTTGTAACTCGGAACTGTATGCTTGGCAAATGAGCTGCCACCCTTTGTTATTCACTCTGTCAAAACCAAGTAAATAAATGCCTTGTTTGAAACAAATGCCTACATTTGAAAAAGTAATCTCATTAAATACTTGATTTTTGGAACTCAAGTCTGCTGCCAGCCAACTCTGACCATTTTCCTTCTGGTACAGGCAAACAAATAGCAAATTCCTCAGCATGTTTCTCATAGTACCTGCTGGCTATCGACCCTGTGGCTTGGGCAACTTTACCCTAAGCACTGATTATTCTTAACATGCTGGGAAGAAGGTTAGTTGTCTGCCATTTAATGCTGTGAGGTGGAGCATCAGATTCTAGGACACTGGTAGCCCATTCTGGTCCAAAGACATATTTTGTTTAGTCCACAAAGTAGTTTTTAAAAAACAACTTTACTGAGATAAAATTCACATACCACACAATTTACCCATTTAAGGTATATCATATAATGGTTCTTGGTATATTCACAGAGCTGAACAATCATCACTACAACCTAATTTTAGAACTTTTCATCATCCCCCCAAGAAACCCATCCTTGCTAGCCCCTACCTAAGCAACCACTGACATACTTTCTGTCTCCACAGACCACAAACTACTTTTACATTAACTTTCAACAGTTAAAAATTAGAGATTGCAGGACTTCCCTTGTGGCCCAGTGGTTAAGACTCCATGGTTCCAACATAGGGGGCGAGGCATCGATCCCTGGTCAGGGAACTAAGATCCCACATGCCACCTGGTGTGGCCAAAAAAAAAAAAAAATTAAAAATTAAANCTAGAATATAACAGGCCCAGTTCAAATATCACTGCCTTCCTCCTGAAGGATAATCTCCAGTTGGAATTTGTTATCCTCTTCCTATTACCTTCCCCAAATCACCATTACCTGTTTCACTAGGTAGCATGAATTTCATTCTGCTTTCTATTCTAGTTTATGGTTTACACTTTTGTCTCTTTTTAATGCAAATTCCTTGAGGTCAGAGACTTTGTATATCAGCGGTATCTGACATTTGAAGGGTATTCAGCTAGATGCTGGCTAACTAAAATGAAAACCAAGCTCAAATGATTGGCAGATGAAGCCGAAAGTATGGAACCTGAATGAGCAGCTGGAATGCCAGAAGCCCCAGGCAGAGGTGGTACAGGGAAGGTGAAGACAGTCTTGGGAATGATACACAAGGTAGAACCAGACCCAGCTTGTCCCTGCAGCCCCACGAGCTGGCTTGGCAGGCCAAGTGTCAGGTGAAAAATGGGGTGGGGACAAGGGAAGTGGCTGAGTTGCCTCTATTCTGCTCAAGCCATACCAAGAGAGCATACAAAGGGGTCATGTCAATTTCTTTAACAGTATTTGTAACTCGGAACTGTATGCTTGGCAAATGAGCTGCCACCCTTTGTTATTCACTCTGTCAAAACCAAGTAAATAAATGCCTTGTTTGAAACAAATGCCTACATTTGAAAAAGTAATCTCATTAAATACTTGATTTTTGGAACTCAAGTCTGCTGCCAGCCAACTCTGACCATTTTCCTTCTGGTACAGGCAAACAAATAGCAAATTCCTCAGCATGTTTCTCATAGTACCTGCTGGCTATCGACCCTGTGGCTTGGGCAACTTTACCCTAAGCACTGATTATTCTTAACATGCTGGGAAGAAGGTTAGTTGTCTGCCATTTAATGCTGTGAGGTGGAGCATCAGATTCTAGGACACTGGTAGCCCATTCTGGTCCAAAGACATATTTTGTTTAGTCCACAAAGTAGTTTTTAAAAAACAACTTTACTGAGATAAAATTCACATACCACACAATTTACCCATTTAAGGTATATCATATAATGGTTCTTGGTATATTCACAGAGCTGAACAATCATCACTACAACCTAATTTTAGAACTTTTCATCATCCCCCCAAGAAACCCATCCTTGCTAGCCCCTACCTAAGCAACCACTGACATACTTTCTGTCTCCACAGACCACAAACTACTTTTACATTAACTTTCAACAGTTAAAAATTAGAGATTGCAGGACTTCCCTTGTGGCCCAGTGGTTAAGACTCCATGGTTCCAACATAGGGGGCGAGGCATCGATCCCTGGTCAGGGAACTAAGATCCCACATGCCACCTGGTGTGGCCAAAAAAAAAAAAAAATTAAAAATTAAAAAAACACTAGAGATTGCATATGAAATTAACACTTCTGATTTCCCTTGAAAAATGAGAAAATCTGGTAACACTGGGCCTGCATTCCTGCATTGGGATAACCTGCTAGAAACCTTGGTCAAACATGCTCAATGCCCCTCTCAGATTTCTCATTTATTAAGACTACCTTCTCCTCATCCCCTTGCTCCTCCTCCGCCTTTTTAATGTATCTGGTTGGCCTCCCCAGGCATTGAGTTTGAGACCCCTATTCTGGACATTCTTTCCAGTTTGTGAAGTACATCCATGGCTCTCAAAATACACTTAATTGAGTGTAATCTATAAGCCACCTTCTCTTCCCTATCCACCAAACTAGGGAGGATTCTCACTGCAGTTGTACAACCAACAGGCTGAAAGTCATACCACAAGTGATGGTGTTAAATAAATACACTGACTTCATTTCCTCAGCTAATTCTAGTGTCCCTTAAACTTAAGCGAATCAACAGATCTTAAGAGCTGATGACAAACTGTTAAAGAAGAGAGAGAAAATTAGTGAAATTTGATACTGACTAGCTGAGTGCTGAAGAATGATGCTTTTGAACTGTGGTGTTGGAGAAGACTCTTGAGAGACCCTTGGACTGCAAGGAGATCCAACCAGTCTATTCTGAAGGAGATCAGCCCTGGGATTTCTCTGGACGGAATGATGCTGAAGCTGAAACTCCAGTACTTTGGCCACCTCACGCGAAGAGTTGACTCATTGGAAAAGACTCTGATGCTGGGAGGGATTGGGGGCAGGAGGAGAAGGGGACGACAGAGGATGAGATGGCTGGATGGCATCACTGACTCGATGGATGTGAGTCTGAGTGAACTCCGGGAGCTGGTGATGGACAGGGAGGCCTGGCGTGCTCCGATTCATGGGGTCGCAAAGAGTCGGACACGACTAAGTGACTGAACTGAACTGAATTGAACTGACACTGACTAGATATTTGATGATATTAAGGAATTACTGCTAATTTTATTAGCTTTGATAATAGTATACTGGTTATGTTTTTAAAAGTTTGTGAAAGAGGGAAGTGGGTGGGTATGTAGCTAAAAAGATTGGTCAAGAGTTGATAACTGTTACAGTTAGATGATGGATACATGGATGTTTGTTATAACATTTCCCCTCCTTTTATTTATATTTGAAATTTTTTACATTAAGGAAGGGCTTCCCTGGTGGTTCAGCAGTTAAGAATCAGGATGCCAGTGCAGGAGCTGTGGGTTCAGTCCCTGAACTGGAAGATCCCCTGGAGAAGGGCATGGCAACCCACTCCAGTATTCTTGCCTGGAAAACCGCATGGACAGAGGAGCCTGGCAGGCTACAGTCCATGGGGGTCACGAAGAGTCAGACGCCATTTAGCAACTAAACCACCACCACCACCACCAGAATAAGGAGAGCTAGCAAATAAGATGATAGCAGCTAAATAAAAATTCAAAACATAAATACTATATACACACACATTATAAAATACATGTGTCCATAAAATCAGAAAGAAAGGAGCACATTAATTTTACAATAAGGTTTGCTTCCAGGGTTATGTATGGACCAGAAAGGGTGGGATTATGGATGGGTACAAAGAGGCTTCGATTAGATCTGTAATGTTTTATGTCCTAAAAAAATCTGAAGCAAATTTGGCAAATGACAACATTTATTAAATCAAGGTGGAGGACACATGCTACATAGGTGCTTGTTATATATCTCTCTGAACTTTTCCGTGTGTTTAAAGAATCTCACTTTTCAAAAAGGGGGCCGAAGAAGCATAATGACCCCTCAAAACAGTTAAACTCTTAGCTTGAAAAACTTGTAGAGATCTGATATTATTCCTGCATTTAGGCCCACATAGTATAGCCAGAAAAGACATTTTTAAGATTGACCATAATGTTGATTCATTTTATGGAAGTATTTAACCTTCGAGATCCTCCCAAAGATCTGAGCTTCAGAATATAGTATTCCTATTAAAGTGTTGTAGTCCTGGGAGTGGCCCTTCTCATTCTTGTACTACTATCTGTGATATGACTTTGGGAAGAACAACATGTTTAGTTTTTTAAAATACTCATCACTTTTTTGTTGTTGTTGTTGTCATCATTAAATCGCGTGTGCACATATGCATACACACACCCTTCCATCTTTATTAAATTCTGATGAATTGGTTTGGTCCCAGAATTCTATGAAAGGGGTGGTCAACAATTGCCTTAAGACTAGGGAAGGCTGTAACTGATAATGGGGCTGTTCTCTCTTTTCCTTGCTTTCTTTGTTCTTCTATCTTTTAATTACACTCTGCTTAGCCCAGAAATAAAATTGTGGCAGCATGATAAACTATGGAGCTGTTAAATCTGCTAGAGACATGTTATCCTCATAATATAAAGCTGGCTCAAATATCTTAAATGATTTACTGGCAGATAGTAAATTCTAGTGGGAAAATTATTTAAGTTTCTCCTACTTCACCTTTTGGTGAAATCACTGGCATAATAAAGGAAATGTTTTCCTGGAGAAAAAAACAAGTCTATTCCTTAAGTATTCAAACTGAAAAGGTACCGCTGCTTTGATGCATTTCAAATACACTCTCAAGAATGAGAAAGAAGGAACTAAGACGCATTTGCTTAAGTGACATAAAGAAAATGGTTGGAGATAGCACTGCTGCTGCTGCTGCTAAGTTACTTCAGTCGTGTCCGACTCTGTGTGACCCCATAGACGGCAGCCCACCAGGCTCCCCCGTCCCTGGGATTCTCCAGGCACTGCTCCCCAACAATTCTAGAAGCAAAAGGTCTGGTGGGATGGATAGACTGCTCTTTTTGCACTGCTGATGAAAACAGGAAATTGCTAATTTCTATTTTTTCTTTCTTTTTAAAACCAAGAAAAAGGCACATGAAGCATACACAAACTGGCTGAAGATAGAAATAGTAGTGTTCTCTGAAAATTAACATCAAGAACAAAGAGTCCTGCTCAACCTTATGCAGTAACTAGTCCTTCTTCCCATCCTTTTATTTAGGGACATCTTTGTTACTGTGATAGAGATTTTCAGCCATTAATCCCCCCCCACACCCATAAAAATTAAAAATCCAGTGTGCACCTAGTGGTGCCAGGCCTTAGATACTGTCTGTGTGGAGGAAACGGGAACGAGAGACTAAGGAAAAATGAAGGACTACCAAGCGTCTTTTCCCACCTGGATTCAATAGCCCAAGGAAGGAGATCCGCGACCCTCCCCGCCCTGCCCGCCGATCAAATCCTCCCCAAAATGAGGTGTCTCACTGAGTTCAACCTTTTTCCAGGAGAGAAGGAAAGAAAGCTAGCCAAAGAAGCACCTTTCCTTGGAAGAAGTGAGGAATTAAGAACTCAATCTCAAATTGAATCTTGGCTCAATTCATAAGCCAGGTGGTTTGAATACTGTTATTTAACCTTCCACGTCTCATTTTTCTGTATATTTCGAGTCCTGTCTACCTATCAGTGTTGAAGCTTGAATAAGATGATGCAAACGAAAGGACCTTGCAAGTGCCAACGGTCCCAAGGACTGAATCAAGGGACCGAATCTGAGTCAGCTTAGGACAGAGCGAATTCGCAATTCTGCCTTAGTAGAGGGACTCAGAGGGGACTAGAAAGGTAGCAACCAATCTCCGTTGAACTAAATCTTTGAATGGAAGACAGACATCCACTTTTTAAATAATTGCTTCCTTCCGCCAGAAATAAGAGCTATATTTAGATTCTTTCCATTGGTGACTATTGATGCATTTGCGTGGCTACTATCAGGATGAATAACGGATAAAGCACTGGATTAATGTGCGACCTTGGGCTCACTTTACATTTTTGCGCTTCAGTTTTCTCATTTGTAAAACGAGGATCAAAATTCCTGCCTTAACTATTCACCTTGTGAAGATCCAACTGGAATGTATGCGAACCTCTCCGTGTAAGCGCTGGAGCGCCTGGCAAGTATTATGTTTAGTAATTTTTACCCCCAGCAACTAGGCGTTTCAAAGAGGAAGGTACCTCCCTGCTTGCTTTGTCATTCTTCTTTCGTCTCGACCTTTATTAACGCTATAATTTATAATCACAGAAGTAACTGAAATCCTCAGGCCATTTCTGGCATCACACTCTCAGACCCCACCCAGATACACCGCCAAGCCGCCCTACCGTCTGGGACCGAAGGAAACTTAGCCCGGCTCCACCCGCCGCCCTAGTCCGTCTGCCCCCNGATCGCCAGCCCAGGTTCGATGCATGAGGCAGGGTGCTCAGGGCTGGTGCACTGGGATGACCCTGAGGGATGGGATGGGGAGGGAGGTGGGAGGGGGGTTCAGGATGGGGGACACACGTACACTCACGGCTGATTCATGTCAGCGCATGGCAAAAACCACCACAACATTGTAAAGTAATTAGCCTCCAATTAAAATGAATAAATTAATAATAATAAAAAAAACCTGGTGTGGTTTACATGGTGGAATATTATGCAGCCTCTCAAAAGGAAATCCTGTAACATACCATCATATGGATGAACTCTAAAGACATTAGGCTAACTGAAATAAGCCAGTAACAAGAGGGCAAAATACTGTATACTTGAAATCATTAACATATCTAAAGTAGTCAAAAATCATAGAAACAGAGAGTAGAAAGTTAGTTTCCAACAGCAAAGGAGAAGGGGAGGGGGGACTAGTGTTTAATGTGTGTAGAGTTTCAATTTTGCAAGATGAAAAGAGCTCTGTGCACAATGTGAATATACTTAACACTATTGAATTTAAAAGCTGTTAAAATGATAAATTCAGTGTTATGGGCTTTTTAACCCACCCTTCCAAAAAAAGAAATCAGAAGTATCTATATTAATATTTGACAAAATAGACTTTAAGACAGGATATTATTAGAGATAAAGAGGGAAATTTCATAATAATAGAAAGGTCAATCCAGACAGAGAAAGATGGAAGACAAATACTGTGTGATATCACTTATATGTGGAACCTAAAAAATATAGCAAACTTAGGAATGTAATGAAAAAAGAAAACAGACTCACAGATATACAGAGCTAGCGGTAATAATCAGGGAGAGGGAAAGGGGAGGGGTAATACAGGGGCACAAGAGGCTTCCCTCATAGCTCAGTTGGTAAAGAATCCGCCTGCAATGCAGGAGACCCCGGTGTGATTCCTCGGTGGGGAAGATCTGCTAGAGAAGGGATAGGCTGCCCACTCCAGTATTCTTGGGCTTCTCTTGTGGCTCAGCTGGTAAAGAACTCTCCTGCAATGTGGGAGACCTGGGTTCGATCCCTGGGTAGGGAAGATCCCCTGGAGAAGGGAAAGGCTACCCACTCTAGTATACTGGTCTGGAGAATTCCATCGACTGTATAGTCCATGAGGTTGCAAAGAGTTGGACACGACTGAGTGACATTTACTTTCACTTTCAAGGGATACAAACTATTATGTATAAAATAAGCAAAAAAGAAATATTGTACAACACAGGGAATATAGCCAATATAACTATAAATGGAGTGTAACCTTTAAAAGTTGCAAATCACTATATCGTATCCCTGTAACTTATATAATGTTGTATCTCAACTATATTTCCATTTTAAAAAGTGGTCAATCCATCAGAACAATATAACAACTATAAGTTTATTTTCCCAAGCCAAACTATATCCAGCTTAAAGATACTTTTCATTAACAATCACAGTATTTCAAACAGGATATGGGCAGACAATTGCTAACAGTATACAACTCCCTTTTGCAGTGGACTACCAAAATCAGAAAGCCACTATAAAACCCAACGAAGTCTTCATCCGATGCTCTGAACAAGGAGAGTTTAGAGTGAGGGTTGACATTTTATATCTAGCATGTTGTTTCACAACTTTTCACAAGGCGACCCTGACTTTCAGGAAATGGGAATGAAAACAACTCCCTTTTGCAGTGGACTACCAAAATCAGAAAGCCACTATAAAACCCAACGAAGTCTTCATCCGATGCTCTGAACAAGGAGAGTTTAGAGTGAGGGTTGACATTTTATATCTAGCATGTTGTTTCACAACTTTTCACAAGGCGACCCTGACTTTCAGGAAATGGGAATGAAGATGGCTAGCGTATCAATCTGAGGATCCATAATCTAAAAAAGGAACCACTGCCCTTTCAAGTGATGCCATCTCAGTGGTGCCACTGGAAAGTCCAGACTGCCTGGCATACTGTTAACCAATTTGGGGAGGGGTCGGGTTCCAGTAGGTCTCTGGGTTTAGGGGAGTAAAATCTATGCTATAGGTGGAGAGGGAAAAGAGGACATAAAAACTAATTTAAAATTTCCACACCACAAAGCCTTCATACCAAGGTGGCAAATGTGTGTCAACATCAAGGCATTGCTCCTTTCTGTGAACCAAGAGGAAGTCTCCCATAACTAAATAGGAAAGGTTCCTTTTTTGCCCATGTCAATCCAGCTTCTGTTAGTGACATGTGCCCTTCCCCAAAAAGAACCAATGGAGTGTCCTGTGTGCCAACAACCTAGTTTTTAAAAAAAAGTAAAATAAAATTCTGCATTTTTATAAAACTTCATTTAAAAAATAGTATTTCAAGCTGTATAGTCAGCAGAAGTACACAGGTATCAGAAATGCACACACTTCCCCTGGCATCTCCAGCACCATCAGCTTTCCATGCCTGGTCTATTTGGGCATCTCCATTGTCTGCGGGCTTACTCCCATCCTAGAATACGGGCAGGATGGTGGAGTAGAGGGACATGTGCTCATCTTCTCCTGTGAGAACTCCAAAATTACAATCGCTGCTGAACAACCATTGACAAGAAACTGTTGGATCCCACCAAAGAAGATGCCCCACGTCCAAGGGCAGAGGAGAAGCCCCAGCAAGATGGCAGGAGGGGAGAAATAGCGTTTAGAATCAAACCCCATACCCACCAGGGACACTCGGAGGGCTCAAACAAATCCTTGTGCACACCAGGACCCAGAGACCCAACAGAGACTGAGCCAGAACTCTGAGTCTCCTGCGGAGATGCAGGACTGCAGTGTCCTGCCGCAGGGGCAGGGGGTCTGGGGGCGGAGCTCTGAGTCACACAGCCTGTGGCGGAAGCACGCTTGGAGGAAGTCACTATTAACCCCACCATAGCGTCACGGAGCAAACTATCTATAAACTGCAGAACAATTATACCAAAGAAATTATCACACTGTTAAGGAAGTTCTAGGACCCACAGCAGATTTCCCAACCTGGAGATCTGGCAGAGGGACTGGGAAACCCCAGGGAATTTGACTCTGGAGGCCAGTGGGATTTGATTACAGAACTTACACAGGACTGGGGAAACAGACTCTTGGAGGGCATAAATAAAACCTTGTACACAGTGGGACCAGGAGAAAGGAGCAGGGACCCCACAGAAACTGACCCAGACTTGCCTGTGAGTGCCCAGGAGTCTCTGGGGCAGGCATGGGTCAGCGGTGGCCTGCAGCAGGGTCGGGGGCACTGAGTGTGGCAGTGCATCCACAGGACCTTTTGAAGGAGGTCACCATCATCTTCACTACCCCCGTCATAGTTTGGTCTCAGGCCAGACAACAGGAAGGGAACAGAGCCCTGCCCATCAACAGAAAATTGGATTAAATATTTACTGAGCATGGCCCCACCCACTAGAACAAAACCCAGTTTCCCCCTCAGTCAGTCTCTCCCTTTTCATAAAGCTCAATATTCAGAAAACGAAGATCATGGCATCTGGTCCCATCACTTCATGGGAAATAGATGGGGAAACAGTGGAAACAGTGTCAGACTTCATCTTTTTGGGCTCCAAAATCACTACAGATGGTGACTGCAGCCATGAAATTAAAAGACACTTACTCCTTGGAAGAAAAGTTATGACTAACCTAGATAGTATATTCAAAAGCAGAGACATTACTTTGCCGACTAAGGTCTGTCTAGTCAAGGCTATGGTTTTTCCTGTGGTCATGTATGGATGTGAGAGTTGGACTGTGAAGAAGGCTGAGCACCGCAGAATTGATGCTTTTGAACTGTGATGTTGGAGAAGACTTTTGAGAGTCCCTTGGACTGCAAGGAGATCCAACCAGTCCATTCTGAAGGAGATCAACCCTGAGAGTTCTTTGGAAGGAATGATGCTAAAGCTGAAACTCCAGTACTTTGGCCACCTCATGCGAAGAGTTGACTCATTGGAAAAGACTCTGATGCTCGGAGGGATTGGGGGCAGGAGGAGGAGGGGANAGTCCCTTGGACTGCAAGGAGATCCAACCAGTCCATTCTGAAGGAGATCAACCCTGAGAGTTCTTTGGAAGGAATGATGCTAAAGCTGAAACTCCAGTACTTTGGCCACCTCATGAGAAGAGTTGACTCACTGGAAAAGACTCTGATGCTGGGAGGGATTGGGGGCAGGAGGAGAAGGGGATGACCGAACGTGAGATGGCTGGATGGCATCACGGACTTGATGGACGTGAGTCTGAGTGAACTCCGAGAGATGGTGATGGACAGGGAGGCCTGGCGTGCTGCGATTCACGGGGTCGCAAAGAGTAGGACGCGACTGAGCAACTGAACTGAACTGAACTGAGCATGGCCCCACCCACTGGAACAAAACCCAGTTTCCTCCTCAGTCAGTCTCTCCCATCAGGAAGCTTCCATAAGCCTCTTATCCTTATCCTTCAGAGGGCAGACAGAATGAAAACCACAATCACAGAAAACTAATCAAACTGATCACATGGACCACAGTTTTGTCTAACTCAATGAAACTATGAGCCATGCCATGTAGGGCCATCCAAGATGGATCGTCATGGTGAGTAGTTCTGATAAAACGTGGTCCACTGGAGAAGGGAATGGCAAACCACCTTAGTATTCTTGTCTTGAGAACCCCATGAACAGTATGGAAAGGCAAAAAGGTATGACACTGCAGCTGGCGTGCTGCAGTCCATGGGGTCACAAAAGTCGGACGCGGCTGAGTGACTGAACTGAACTGAACTGATTCCCATCCTTGCCAGCTTTCCGCTTTTTCACTTTGGGTCCCTTCCTTGCAGGGTTCTTTTCAGGTTTGGGCTCTGGCTTTGGAGGAGCAGGTTTAGCAGATAACCTTGCAGATCTTCTCGTAGGTCGTCCTTCACCTTGGCTTTATCTTCCTTAGCATCCCCTTCAGCCTTTCTCTAGGGCATAGTGGCGACGGCGGCGAGATCCAGGTATTGGACACCAGGATGCAGTGGCGCACAGGCTCTGGTTGGTCTTACCTGTTCTAATTACAAGTTTTTATGCACCTAATATCAGAGCTTCAAAATAACCTCCAGCAAAACTAACAGAACTGAAGGGAGAAATAAGCAAACCTGCAATCACAGTGAAAGATTTTAAGACTCTGCTCTTGATAATTGATTGAACTAGACACAAAAACTCAGTAAATATATAGAATATCTTTAAAATGCTATATGGTCCAGGGATTGGTGAACTATGGTCTATGACCAAATCCCATGAATAAAGTTTTATTGGAAAATAGCTACGTCCATATATTTATGTACATTTTATGGCTCTCTATGGCTGTTTTCCTAGAATGGGGAGATGGAACAGATCCAAATGGCTTGAAAAACCTAAAAATATTTACTACCTAGCCTTTCACAGGAAATTTTGCTAACTTCTTACTTTTCTAGAGTGTTCATGATTGTTTCTTGGAACATTTGTACGATAGGTGCTTTAAAATTGTTTTCAGATCATTCCAACATCTATGTCAATCTCAGTTTTGAAGTCTGTTGATCTTTTTTGCCTTGTGAGTTGAGATTTTCCTGGTTTTTTAATATATCAAGTAATTTGTTATTGTCTCCTGGAATATTTTAATATTATGGAATGAGACTCTAGATCTTATTCAAATTCTATGGAGAATAGATATATTTTTGCCTTAGGCAAAAGGCTTGCTTAGGTTTGGGGTTCAAGTTCACTCTGCCTTCCATGGGTTGTCGTTCAAATGTAAATTCAGTTTTCAAAGCCCTTGCAGTCCCATTTGGATAGATCCTGATTATGTACCATTCACAGGTCATCTGGACCCTGGTTGATTGTATATTAGTTCCGTTCTCAAAGTTGCAGATATACTGAACAGACCCATGAACACAAAGCCCAGTGGTGAACCCAGAATTTCATATACAACTTTATGGGATTTTCCTATAAAATTAAGAAAGAGTGCCTCCTCTCTCCACAATCTCCTCGGTATTTCCCAGTTCCCTATGGTTCCCCCTTTTATTTTATGGCCAGAAAGCGACCTCACTCCGTGTACTTCTGTGCCTGCTCCCACCTTTGGTCAAGCGGCAGAAGATAAGCAATAGGGATTGGCCAAACTGGGGAGGAATGTTCTCCTTCCTCAGAGTTTTAGCTCCTGCTAGCTCTTGCCCTGGCCCTGGCTGTTGTCACCACAGGCAAGCTTCAGGGCTGGGGCGCAAGGAAATGAGGAGAAGAAATAAAACATAGAGAATTCCACATTCTGTCTCTCTCTGGGTGTTGGGGGTTTCCTGATAATCAGCCAGAACTAAAGGGCTTCCCTGGAGCTCTCTCCACGTACATTCCAGACTACATCCCAGGCACACATTCAGGCTAATAAATAACAAAGGAACACAAATGGCAAACTCACATCTAGTGCACTGGCGCTGCAAGCCGTGTTCTCCAGTTAGCTGCTACTAGTCTATGGGGTTGCCAAGAGTTGGACACGACTTAGTGATCGAGCACGCACGCACATTCCCTGTCAGTCTTCCTATAGGTGCTCTGTGCATTCTGTCTAGGTGCACAGTAACATTCAGTGGAGGGACAGAATGGAGTGTGCTTGCTCAATCCTTACCCAACACAAGAG
Source organism: Oreotragus oreotragus (assembly GCA_006410675.1). Taxonomy (NCBI): domain Eukaryota; kingdom Metazoa; phylum Chordata; class Mammalia; order Artiodactyla; family Bovidae; genus Oreotragus; species Oreotragus oreotragus. The sequence continues at coordinate 131,516 of SJYX01014264.1, forward strand.
CCACAAGAGCGAAGATTAAAGAGAGGATATCACCACAGATTTTACAGACATGAAATTAGACATACTACTTTAAATAATTTATGCCAATAAATTTGGCAATTTAGATGAAATAGACAAATTGCTTAAGAGAAAACTTACCAAAAGTAACACAACAGGAAATGGAATCTCTGAATAGCTTTATATATTTTTTCTTGAAGTATCATTTACTTTCAACATTATATTAGCTTCAAGTGTACAACATAGTGATTCCATATTTTTATGCATTACAAAAAGATCACCACTATAAGTCTAATTACCATCTGTCACCAAAGTCGTCACAATATTATCAACTGTATTCCTTACGCTGTACATCACATGCCCATGATTTATTTATTTTATAACTGGAAGTCTGTATCTCTCTTAGAACCCTTGCCCTGTTTCACCCATCTCCCCACTCCTTCCCTCCTGCAACTACTAGTGTTTTCTCTGTAGCTTGTGAGTCTGTTCTGTTTTATATTTGTTCAATTGTTTTGCTTTACAGAGTCCATATAAGTGAGATCATACAGTATTGGCCTTTCTCTGCCTGACATTTCATTTACATAATACCCTCTAGGTCCTTCCATGTTGTCACAAATGGCAAGATTTCATTCTTTTTATGGCTGAGTAATCACTGAACTGAATCTACAGTCCATGGGGCCACAAAGAGTTAGACATGACTGAGTGACTTTTCGGAGAAGGTGATGGCACCCCACTCCAGTACTCTTGCCTGGAAAATTCCATGGACAGAGGAGCCTGGTAGGCTGCAGTTCATGGGGTCGCGAAGAGTCTGACACGACTGAGCGACTTCCCTTTCACTTTTCACTTTCATGCATTGGAGAAGGAAATGGCAACCCACTCCAGTGTTCTTGCCTGGAGAATCCCAGGGACGGGGGAGCCTGGTGGGCTGCCGTCTATGGGGTAGCACAGAGTCGGACACGACTGAAGCGACGCAGCAGCAGCAGCAGCAGCAGAGCGACGTTTTACTTCCGTGTCCCATTGTGTGTGTGTGTGTATGTCTGTCTNCCAGGGACGGGGGAGCCTGGTGGGCTGCCGTCTATGGGGTAGCACAGAGTCGGACACGACTGAAGCGACGCAGCAGCAGCAGCAGCAGCAGAGCGACGTTTTACTTCCGTGTCCCATTGTGTGTGTGTGTGTATGTCTGTTTGTCCGTGTGTACACCACATCGTCTTTATCCATTAATCTATCAACGGATGCTTAGTTTGCTTGCATTATCTTGGCTATTGTTTATAATGCTAGAATGAACTTTGGGGTGCATGTATTTTTTCCAATCAGTGTTTTTGCTTGCTTTGAGTAAATATCCAGAAATGGAATTGCTGGATCATATAGTCGTTCTCTTTTTAATTTTTTGAGTAAACTCCATATTTTTCAACAGCGAATGTACCAAATAACATTACTACCAACAGTATACAAGTGTTCCTTTTCCTCCACATTCTTACTTGTTACTTATATTTTTCAGGGGTCATTCTGAGAGGTGTGAGGTGATATCTCATTGTGGTTTTTATTTGCATTTGCCCAGTGATTAGAGATTAGTCATCTTTTGAGCATCTTTTCATATGCTTTTAGCTATATGTGTGTCTCCTTTGGAAATATGTTATTCAGAACCTCTGCCCACTTTTAAATTAGGTTTTTATTGTTGTTGAGTTGTGTGAGGTTATTTTTCTTAATATATCTTGGATATTAACCCCTTATCAGACATATCATTTGGAAATATTTTTTCCCATTCAGTATATTGCCATTTTGTTTTGTTGACAGTTTCCTTCATATACAAAAGCTTTTTGGTTTGATGTAATTCTATTTGCTTAATTTTGCTTTTGTTGCCATTGCCTGAGAAGATATATCAAAAAATATTGCTAAGATTGATTTCAAAGAGCATAATACCTATAGAATCTTCCAGAAATTTTATAGTTTCAGGTCATATATTTAAGTCTTCAATCTATTTTGGTTTTTTTTTTTTTTTTTCAGAAGAAGAACCAGTCATTCTGTTAGCACTTGGCTCTCAAATACATTAAATTCAAATTTGCTTCTATATAAAATGAAGCTCTATGTCTCACTTTGTTTTGCTTTGTTGGGATATAGTTGCCTTACNATTTAAGTCTTCAATCTATTTTGGTTTTTTTTTTTTTTTTTCAGAAGAAGAACCAGTCATTCTGTTAGCACTTGGCTCTCAAATACATTAAATTCAAATTTGCTTCTATATAAAATGAAGCTCTATGTCTCACTTTGTTTTGCTTTGTTGGGATATAGTTGCCTTACAGTGTTGTATTAGTTTCTGCTGTACAACGAAGCAAATCAGCCAAATGTACATGTGTATCCCCTCCCACTTGGACCTCCCTCCCATTCCCACATCTCAACCATCTATCTGTAATCTAGAAAAATGGTACAGATGAACCTATTTGCAGGGCAGGAATAGAGAGGAAGGTGTAGAATTAATAGAGAAGCAGAATTAATTTTTTATACATGATGAAAGTGGTCTAGTTCCACTCTCCAACATGAAGTTGTCCAGTTTTCCCATACCATTATTGAAGAGACTATATTTTCTCCATTTTATATTCTTGTCCCCTGCATTGTAGCTTGCATGCATGCTTGCTAAGGCACTTCAGTCGTGTCCAACTCTTTGCATTGGCTATATAAGCGTGGGTTCATTTCTGGACTCTATTCTATTTCACTGATCTATGTGTCTATTTTTGTGCCATCCCATATTTTTTTATTACTATACCTTGATAGTATAGTTTGAAACCAGGAAGTGTGATACTTGCAGCTTTATTCTTCTTTCTCAAGGTTGCTTTGGCTATTTAGGGTCTGTTTGAGTTATATACAAATTTTAGGATTATTTCATCTAGATCTGTTGAAATATGCTTTTGGTATCTTGATAGGAATTGTATTGCATCTATTCATGTGTTGGGTAGTATGATCATTTTAATAATATAATGCTTCCAATGCATGAGTCTCATATCTTTCCATCTGTTTGTGTCATCTTCAATTTCTTTCATCAATGTCTTATAGCTTTCTGAGTACATGTGTTTACCACTCTGGGTAGGTATTTTGTTCTTTTTAATACAATTGTAAATGGAATTATTTTTTAAATTTCTCCTTCTGATAGTTCATTATTAGTATAGAAATGTAACAGATTTCTGTATGTTAATTTTGTATGCTGCAACTTCACTGAAGTAATTTATTATTTCTAATAGTTTTTGGTAGAGTCTTCAGGGTTTTCTACATATCTTCATCCACAAACAGTGGCAATTTTAATTCTTTTTTCCAATTTGGATGCCTTTTATGTCTTTTTCTCCTATGATTGCTGTGGCTAGCACTTATTAGTTGAATGAAAGAGGCAGAAGTGGGCTTCCTTGACTTGATCCTGACCTTAGAGGAAATGCTTTCAGTTTTTTACCATTAAGTATGATTATTCTATGGGTTTGTCATAAATGACATCTATTGTGTTGAGATATGTTTCCTCTATATCACTGGACTGAGAGTTTATCATAAGTGGGTGTTGAATTTTATCAAAAGACTTTTCTGCAT
>SJYX01014264.1:143181-157537 GCA_006410675.1 Oreotragus oreotragus
TTTTCTGTACAGTTTTTCTGTGTATTCTTGCCACCTCTTCATAATATCTTCTGCTTCTGTTAGGTCCATACCATTTCTGTCCTTTATCGAGCCCATCTTTGCATGAAATGTTCCCTTGGTATCTTCAATTCTCTTGAAGAGATCTCTAGTCTTTCCCATTCTGTTGTTTTCCTCTATCTATTTGCATTGATTGCTGAAGAAGGCTTTCTTATCTCTTCTTGCTATTCTTTGGAACTCTGCATTCAAATTAAACTATACATAAATAAATCATGAAAAACCATGGTTTAATCCCAGTAATACAAAGTTTGTTAACAATTCAAAGACCAATCAGTATAACCCACCATATCCAGGTAGTAAAGGGAAAAAAAAGACTATCTCAACTGATGCAAAGTAAGCATCTGACAACATTCAATACCCATTCATTATGAAAAAAAACAATGTTTGTAACCCTCAGCATATGAGGAACAAAGGAGAATTTGCTTAATTTTATTGTATGTATCTATAAAAAATTTACAACTACTTAATTCTTAATAGTAAAATACTATACATATTTTCCCTAATATTGGAAAGAAAGTACATTTCTCTGCTCTTGCCACTTCTATGGTATTGGAGGTCTTTGTCAGTTCAATAAGGGAAGAAAAATAAACACAAGACACATAAGTTGAAAAGGAAGAATGTATATATACCCTTATTCTCAGGTGGCATGATCATTTGTACAGAAAAAACTAAGGAATCAACTACAAAAAACAACCTTGATCTAATTTATGAGTTTAACTCTGATTCTCAAAAACTAATGTGTGAGTTTAACTAAGTCATACTAACATACTAACAGCAAATATTGGGAAAGTGAATTTAAAAATAGTCTCATTTACAATACCATCAAAAGCATAAAATATTTAGAATAAAGTTCATAAAAGACATGTAAGCCCTGTATAGTGAAAACAACTAAACACTGCAAAAATAAATTAAAGACCTAAATAAATAGAGATATAGACTACATTTATGGATTTAAATTCAATATTGCTAAGATATTAATTCTCCCCACAATGATCTTCCTACAACTCGATGTAAATAGGCTTCTTATAGAAATTGGCAGGACAATTCTAAAATGTATGTGGAAAAGACAAGGCTTTGCAACAGACATAGTTGGAAAAGTGGGACAAAGCTGGAGTGCTTACACTACCTAACTTCAGTTTATTACAGAATTATAGAAATTATGACAGTGGCACAGTGGATAAGAATCCATCTGCCAATGCAGGGGACGTGGGTTCAATCCCTGGTCCAGGAAGATCCCACATGCTGCTGAGCAACTAAGCCTGTGTGCTACAACTACTGAGCCTGCCAGCTGCAGCTACTGAAGTATGTGCACTTAGAGTCTTTACTCTGCAACAAGAGAAGCCACTGTAATGGGAAGCCCATGAACCACAACGCAGAGTAGCCCCTGCTCACGGCAATGAGAGAAAGCCCAGGCGCAGCGACAAAGACCCAGCACAGCCAAAAATTATTAAATAAATACATACATAAAGAAAGATAAATAAATAAGCTATGTGTTCTATTAAATAAAAAGACAGTATGGTATCTCCACAAGGGTAGGCAAATAGATCCATACAACAGACTAGAAAGTCTAGAAATATACCAACAGCTAATGATCAATTGGTTTTGACAAAGGTATTAGATAAAGTTAGTGCAGGAAGGCAAGTCTTTACAACAAATGTTGCTGGAACTATTAACACCCCTCCCTCATGCTATACAAAAATTAATCTGAGATGGCTGATTGACCTAAACATCAAAATGAAATTACCAACTGTTTAGAAGAAAACATACGAGAATATCTTGTGATTTAGGGCTAGATGAGCAATACCATACAAAAAAACACAAAAATTAACAATTAGGATTCATCCAAATTAAAACTTCTATTCATTAAAAGACACCATTAAGAAAATACATAGTTAAGATTTTTATTAAGAATATATAATAAACTCATACAATTTGATAACAAAAATGAAGACAATTTTTCACGTGGGCAAGATGTGAAAAGACACTTAACAATGGTAGTCATACCTATGTCCAGTAAGCACATGAAAAGTGCTCAATATCATTATTCACCAGTCAAGTGAATACTGAAGCCACAGAGATGCTACGCTAGGTCCATTACAATGGCTCAAAAGTTAAAAGACTGACAGTACCAAATACTAGCAAAACTGTATAGAACTCTCATACACTCTTGATAAGAATTCAAAATGGTGCAAATACCTTGGAAAAACATTTGGGCCATTCTTATAAAGTTAAACATGCTGTTTGAAATTCTACTCTCATTTATTGCAAGAAAAGTAAAGACACTGGCTACAAAAAGCCTTGTCTAAGAATGTTAATCCCAGCTCTATTTCTGATAGACAAAAACTGGAAACAGTCCAATGTCCATCAACAGGTGAACGAATAAACAAAGTGCAGTATAACTATAAAATGGAATATAACCCAGCAAAAAAAGCAATAAAAGAAATACATATGATTTCTTTCCATTAATGTGAAGTTTTAGAAAGTCATAACTAATCTATATGAAAAGTGTTTATTATATGATTTGTATGAAATTCTGGAAAGGTAAAATATGGTAAGAAGAAGGAAAGGGAGGGGAATGGAAAAGGAAGGGAAAGGAAGGAAGGAAGGGCTTCCCTCATAGTTCAGTTGGTAAAGAATCTGCCTGCAATGCAGGAGATTCTGGTTCAGTTCCTGGGTTGGGAAGATCCCCTGGAGAAGGGAAAGGCTACCCACTCCAGTTTTCTGGCCTGGAGAATTCCATGGACTATAGTTCATGGGGTCACAAAGAGTTGGACATACACGGCCAAGTGACTTTAACTTCATTTCAAGGAGAAGGAAAGTGGTGGCCTCTTTGAGGGGCAACTGACAGGGAAAGATCACTTGGGGGACTAGGGGGACTCCTGGGATGCTAGAAATCTTGATAGTCTGTGGTTCATCTTCCAGGGGGCTGGAAACATTCTATGTCTTGATAGGAGACTATTCATTTTAAGTTGTACATTTAAGATTTATACATTTCAACATGCCTTTAAGAATGTTTAAAATTACTATAATTGAAGGGGGTAGAGAGAGGCAGAGATGGCACAAGAATGCTGAGAGTTGCTGTGTGATGGAAGCATGAAGGTTCATTATATTATGGTGATTATTTTGTATATGTTTGAGATTTTTCATGATAAAAAATTTAAATCAATAAATAAACATAACAAGTTCACTGCCAACAATTGTCAACTCATGGCCAATTTTTAGCCCCCTTCAACTTCCTTTCTTTCCAGTATGATTTTGCATCAAATCCATACTGAGCCCCTGATCTGTTGCCAGTGTCAATGCTGGGGCCTGCATAAACAGCAACAGGAAAGAAAGACCAAGTCCTGCTGTCAAGGCATTCAGGAAGAGGCCAGGTAACCCATGAATGAATAAAGCAATTTCAGATAGCGAGGTTACTATGACAATAACTAGTAATGGCAGAGAGTGACTTGGTGGGTGGTCCAGAAGCAGCTCTTTATTGGGGTGGTCAAAGAATGCCTTTCTGAGAGAGTGATGTCTGAGACAAGACTGAATGAGGAGGAAAAGTAGCTGTGGGAAGGATCCTCATTCAAAGCCAAGGCCCTGGGGTGGATTTGAGCAGGCCATGTTAAGTGATAGAGAAGGCTGGTATGGCGGGAGCAGTACTGAGTCTCTGGGAGCTCAGAAAAGAATCCACCAGAAATGCAGGCGACTCTGGTTTGATTCCTGGGTCAGGAAGATACACTGGAGAAGAGATAGGCTACCCACTCCAGCATTCAAGGGCTTCCCTGATGGCTCAGATGGTAAAGAATCTGCCTGCAGTGTGGGAGACCTGGGTTCGATCCCTGGGTTGGGAAGATCCCCTGGGGGAGGACATGGCAACCCACTCCAGTATTCTGGCCTGGAGAATCCCATGGTCAGAGGAACATGGTGGGCTACAGGCCATGGAGTCGCAGAGTCGGACACGTCTAAGCACCTAAGCACAGCACAGGTGGGACGAGGTGAGGTCTGAGGTGGGGCACTGACCAGCCACGTGGGCCCTAGAGAGGATGCCGGGAGCTTGTGTTCCAAGTGCAATGAGAAGCTTGCAGAGGACGCTCCAGGTCCCCCCAAATGATTTACAGTTTAAGAAGGTCACTTTGCCCAGTGAAGAATGGACTGGGAGAAAGGAAGCAGGAAAAGAATGTTGGGGGCCAAGGTAGGGGTGCAAGCAAAAGAAGAGAGGGTGGCCAAGGTGTGGGGAGAGGTGTGCAGTATTGGGATCTGTGGAGCGTGGGGAGCCACTACAGGGGGTGGGAAGAGGAAGCAGGTTCTTGGTGGGGCCGAGAAGGAAGGAGACTGGGCAGAAGGGCCGGTTGTGGGGGAAGCCGAGGGTGCCTTCTGGGCCCCATGACGCCTGAGAAGACAAGTTGTGATGCAAGTAAAGGTCCTGCCTGAAGGATGGGGATACAGGAGTGCAGTGCTCAGAGCAGACAGAAGAGGAACAGCTGAAAGAAAGTGCGCTGCAGGCAAGAAGGACGCGTGCACATGCACATAGAGCGCGGTTCTCCTCTTCCGCTTCACTGGCTAGTGAAAGAGATAACAGGACACAGACCCGGGGGAGGGGTTGGATCACTGGGTCAGGAAGATCCCCTAGAGAAGGGAATGGCAACCCACTCCAGTACTCTTGCCTGGAGAACCCTATGGACAGAGGTGCCTGAAAGGCTATAGTCCCTGGAGTCACAAAGAGTCAGACACCAGTGAGCAACCAAGCACAGAGCATTAAACAGATGAGAGAATCTAGAAGTAGCTGCAACTTTATTTTAAACAACTCATACAGAGAAGCTTTTATTTCACCTATGCCATGGAGTGGTGAGGATTACATGAGTTCACATAAATAAGATGCTTTAAAAAGCGCCTGGCACATATTCAGTATTCACAGCATATTTTTTTAAGTTTCAATTCCAGAAGAAAAAGACTAGCTAGTAAGGAATCTTTGCATATCTGGGATCTTTGTCCATCTGGAAAAAAATTCTGTTAGATGCTCTACCTCATACTTAAGTGAAAATATATTTCATATGGATTAAAGATGTATATGGAAGAAATCAAGCTAGACAAGTATGAGAAAACCGTTTGGATGAATAGTCAGCTGTCTAGCTTCAGCATGATAAAGGAGGCCTATGGTTTTTCCAGTGGTCATGTATGGATGTGAGAGTTGGACTGTGAAGAAAGCTGAGCGCCGAAGAATTAATGCTTTGGAACCGTGGTGTTGGAGAAGACTCTTGAGAGTCCCTTGGACTGCAAGGAGATCCAACCAGTCCATCCTAAAGGAGACCAGTCCTGGGTGTTCATTGGAGGGACTGATGCTGAAGCTCCAGTACTTTAGCCATCTCATGCAAAGAGTTGACTCATTGGAAAAGACCCTGATGCTTGGAAGGATTGGGGGCAGGGTGAGATGGCTGGATGGCATCACCAACTTGATGGACATGAGTCTGAGTGAACTCCGGGAGTTGGTGATGGACAGGGAAGCCTGGCATGCTGTGATTCATGGGGTCACAAAGAGTCGGACACGACTGAGCAACTGAACTGAACTGAACTGAATACATACTGTTGGAGGAGGAAATGGCAACCCACTCCACTGTTCTTTTTTTTTTTTTTTTTTCACTCCACTATTCTTGCCTGGAGAATCCCATGGACAGAGGAACTTAGCAGGCTACAGTCCATGGGGTCGCAAAGAGTCAGACACAACTGAGCGACTTCACTTTCACTTTAAAGCTATACAGAAAACCCAGACTGACTCATGAAGAGTCTAACCACATAAAAAAATCTTGGGGGGCAAAATGCTATGAACCTTCCAAGGATAAAAGTTAAGTAAGGAGCTGGATCTTGCGCGTGCAGATGGCGTCACCTGGATTTTGAGGAGCTGCACAAGGGTATCGGAGGCCTGACAATAGCCAAGAACAAACTAAGAGGGGAGAAGTCCAGGAATGTATTTCACATAGCCAGCCAAAAAAGCTTTAAGGTTAAAAATAAAGCAAAACCAGTTACCACTAACCTTAAGAAGATAAACATTGTAAATGATGAAAAAGTTAACAGAGTGAATAAAGCTTTTATAGATATACAAAAGGAACTGGCAAACTTCTCAAAAGGCCTTTCCCTTGAACCCTTGCAGAAACAACTGATATCTCAGCAGTGTCATGAAAACGTTCCAGCTAATGTTGATGAAGCTACAAGATTAATGGCTCATTTGCAATACACCGATGTTGCATCAAATTCCCCCAAAATACCAATAAATTTAATCTTTTATACAAGAAAAAAAAAAAGTAAGGAAACATTGCATCATAAATGACAAGCAGAGGATGAATTTCACCAAAATACAAAGATTCCCAGAAATTGATAAACAACTCAGTGAAGATTTCTTTTCACAAAAGAAAATGCAAACCATCAAGAAACAAATGAAAAGAGGCTTTATTTCAGTGGTATTTAAGTAAGCTAATAACCTTCACCTTTTCACCTGTCCAATTTGACCCGGCTTTCTCAGATATTGCTGCTGGGAGTGTGAATTGCTACAACCTTTCTTGGATGATCTAGGAAATTAAACTATGGATATCATTCCACTCAGTAATTTCTCTTCTAGGAATTCAGACAAAGGAAATAAAAAGCATTAGCATATACAAGATATTTGCTGCTGCACTATTAGAACTAGCAAAGCACTGAAAAAAACTGAATGTTCATTGATAGGAAAATGGTTAAATAAATTATGGTTCATTACATTTTGTCATAGTCAGCTATTAAAAGCACATGCAAGTATGTGTGTGTGTATATATATATCTTCAGTATACTGGAGAGATGTGTATGACTTGATGTTAAGGAAAAAGGCAAGTAATGTGGTAAAGGACTAATATTGTACTTTTGTTTTTTGTTTTTTGTGTGTCTTCTTTTGTTGTCGCTGGGTATGTGGTAATGGTTTTTGGGGATATTTATATATTCATATGGGCATTCCAGGTGGCACTAGTGGTAAAGAATCACCTGCCAATACAGGAGACATAAGAGAAGCGAGTTCGATTTTTGGGTTGGGAAGATTCCCTGAAGGAAGGCATGGCAACCCACTCCAGCACTCTTGCCTGGAGAATCCCACGGACAGAGGAGGCTGGTGGGCTACAGTCCATAGGGTCACAAAGAGTCAGACATGACAAGTGACTTAGCATGCCTGCATGTATTCATACATGTGCTTATGTGTGTAATGGCACAGGAGAAGAGACCCAACTGCCAATGTTGATCATCTCACAGAAATAGGGTGGAAATGTGGGAAGAGCATATGTAATAACTTTTCTCCTGAAAAATTAAAATCTGGTGTTAAATAGATACTTTCTCTTTACAAACTTTTGCATCATGTGACTTCTTTTTTTTTTCTTTTTTCTTTTTTTTGTTTGTCTCATGTGACTTCTTTTTGAACTTCAAAATGAAGGATAAATAAGAGTCTAACATCCAGAATAAGGATACTAGTGGCTGGTCATGGCATCACACTGCAGTTTTCTTGCCTGTAGAATCCCATAGACAGAAGAGCCTGTTGGGCTACAGTCCAAATGTTTGCAAAGAGAGGGCATGATTGAAGCAGCTTAGCACACACGCATGCATCCAGAACACATTTTTTAAAACTGCAACAACTCAACAACAAAAAGCAAACAATCCAATTAAAAACTGGACAAAGAACTGGAACAGACATTTCTTCAAAGATACAGAAATTGCCAATAACACATGAAACGATGCTTAACATGATTATGCGAATCAAACCCACAAGGAGATGTCACTTCACACTTACTAGGATGATTAGAATTAACAAAACAAAACCAGAAGATGAGTGTTGGCGAAGATGTGGAGACGCTGGAATCCTTGTTAAAAATGGAGTTACAGTATGACTCAACAATTGCACTGCTAGGTATAAATCCAAAAGAATAGAAACTAACACACCTTCAAGTTCACAGCAGCAGTATTCACAATAGCCAAAAAGCAGAAACAGCTCACATGTCCATCAATGACTGAAGAGATAAAATAGGTGCCAATCCTAAAGGAAATCAACCCTGACTGTTCATTGGAAGGACTGATGCTGAAGCTGCAATATTTCGGCCACCTGATGTGAACAGCCAACTCATTGGAAAAGACCTTGATGTTGGGAAAGACTGAAGGCACGAGAAGGGGATGGGAGAGGATGAGAAGGTTGGATGGTATCAACGAATCAATGGACATGAACTTGGGCAAACTCTGGGAGAAGGTGAAGGACAGGGAGCCCTGGTGTGCTGCAGTCCATGGGGTCGCAGAGTTGGACACGACTTGGTGACAACATATATACACTTCAGTTCAGTTCAATTCAGTCACTCAGTGGTGTCCGACTCTCTGCGACCCCATGAATCGCAGCACGTCAGGCTTCCCTGTCCATCACCATCTCCCGGAGTTCACTCAAACTCACGTTTATAACTCATCAGCCACGCATCCTCAGGCAAACAACTTATCCTTTCACTGCCTCAATTTCTTTATTCACTGAATGGTATGGTATGGAATGGCATGCTCAGTCGTGTCTGACTCTTTTCGATCCCATAGACTGTAGCCCTCCAGGATCCTCTGAGTTGGTGATGCCATCCAGCCATCTCATCCTCTGTTGTCCCCTTTTCCTCCTGCCCCCAATCCCTCCCAGCATCAGAGTCTTTTCCAATGAGTCAGCTCTTCACATGAGGTAGCCAAAGTACTGGAGTTTCAGCTTTAGCATCATTTCTTCCAAAGAACATCCAGGGCTGATCTCCTTTAGAATGGACTGGTTGGATCTCCTTGCAGTCCAAGGGACACTCACTACTCAGCTATAAAAAGGAATGAAGTTCTGATATATAATACAAAGTGTATGAACCTCAAAAACACTGTACTAAATGGAAGAAGCCTCACCTGAAAGATCCCATGTATGATTCCATTTACTTGAGGTTGGTGGCTCAGTGATGAAGAATCTGCCTGCTAATGTAGGGGACATGGCTTCCATCCCTGGAGCGGAAAGATCCCACATGCTGTGGAGCAACCAAGCCCCCGCATCACAATTACTGAGCTCTCCTGCCTCACCTACGGAAGAGGGCAGAACCTAGAGCCCATACTTGGGAACAAGAGAAGTCACCGCAACGAAAAGCAAGAGCGTGGGAACGAGAGTCGCACCCTCCACTTCCCCACTCCCTGCAACTAGAGAAAAGCATATGCAGCAATGAGGAACCAGCACCGCGAAAAAGAAAAGATTTTAAAGAGCGTTATCAGCGGTTGCCAGGGGCCGGGAGGGAGGGGACAGTGGGGAATAACTCCTAGTGGCGTACGAGGTTTCCCCTACGCTGATACAACTGTTTCCAAACTAGTAACTGCAACATTGCAATTGTACTACACATCACTGAGCTGTGTAATTAGCCTTAAAATGGCTAACGAGTTAGGTGAATTTCACTTCCATTAAAAACAGCAAAAATAATAATAAAAATAAGCTCGTTAGCGCCCCTGCCAAGAGCAGGCTGAACTGGAGACCCTAGCGGCCCCCTTGTTGGCCCCGCATCCGCCCGCCGCGGCCCAGGTCAGCACCCGGTCTCCCAAGTCTAGAGGCGATGGTGCTGGAGGCGGGCGCACCCTCGGCTCCCGACACTGCCAACCCAGCCCAGTCAAGCTACTCCGCTCAGGCTCCCATGTGATGTGATCCTCAGACTGAAAAATCTGCCTGCAATTCAGGAAACCCAGGTTCGACCCCTGTGTCGGGAAGATCCCCTGGAGAAGGGAACGGCAACCCACTGCATGGACAGAGGAGCGTGGTCCAGAGTCTCTCAAAGAGTGGGACGCGACTCTGATTCACACTCTCACTTGACTCCCAGCCCGCAGGGACCAGGCGGAACCCAGGGGCGGGGCCAACGGCGCGGAAGGGTCGGCCCCCGGACGCCCGCCCGGACGCGGAGGGACCGGAACCCTTCAGCCGAGGGTGCCTGGCTCCGGGGGACGGTCGAATCCGGACGTCAAAGTACGCCGCTTTAGGAGGCCGGCTTCCGGAGTCTCCTTTTTGCAACCGGGTGTCTGCGGCGTGGGATATCGGCGGGGATGAGGCAGAAGCACTACCTTGAGGCCGCGGCGTGGAAACTGCAAGATAGCTGCCCGGGCCAGGCCCGCTACCTCCTGTAAGAGAGGAGGGAGGGGAAGCGGGAGGCGAGCGGCAGGCGGGTGTATCTCGTCCCTTACGAGTGTCTGTCTCTTTTGCAGCTGGGCCTACAGCTCGTCACACGGTAAGGAGGACGCCCTTCGGTTGTGGGTCCGGCTCTAGTGGCCCCGCTCCCTCCCTTCCGCACAACGCACCAGAGGATCCAGAGAAATCTGATCGACCCACAGCCATTATAAACCCTGCTCCAGAGGCTTCTCAGTTCCGTAAAAAAAAGAATGCCTTAACATGCCTTACCTTGCCTGACCTTTTATTGGCATTTGACACAATTCATCAGCCTACTCGAATAGTTTCTTCACTTGGCTTCCAGATCCTCGCCGAGTTCAACTCCTGCCTCTTTAGCCAGTACTTCTTGATTAGCTTTATTGGAGCCTCCTTCTCCACCCTCCAAACGATGGAGTGTACCAAGACTCAGCCCTTGGACGTCTTTTCTACCTACGCCCAATTCCTTGATGACAGTTTTTCATGCAGTCTTACGGGTTTTAAATTCTTCATACTGAGGACTTCCAAACTTATATCCCAGTTCAGACTACTCCTCTGAATCCTAGACTCATCCAGATGCCTTGACAACTTTTTTGAATGTCACATTAGGCGAAAACTCGAGCTTTATCCCCCAACATGACAACCCCCCCTTCCCCGGTTCTTCCCATTTTAGTAACCAGTAACCCCATCCTTAAGATTCATTCAGCCCAAAAACCTAGGAGCCACTCTTGTCTCACTAACAGCCTTCCTCCCCAGGACAATATGCCAGCAAATCCTGTTGGCTTTAAAATGTATCCAGCATCTAGCCACCTCTTTCCACATCCCTCTTACCACCCTGTCCAAGCCATCAGTTTCTCTCCTGGATTATTGCCAACAGCTCCCATGCATCTCTACAGTCCAGGCTCAATCCAGCAGTGTGAGCCTAACAGAAACCTAAGGTAGATTCATGTCAGTTCTGTGCTACAAACTCTGAAATGACTGTCCACCTCAGCAAAAGTGAAGATCTTTATGAGTCCACAGGTCATAGGTCTGCATTACCTCTTTGAGCTGCTCTCCCTTTTTTTCACTGAACTTCAACCACTGCCAGGCCCCCATGTTGTGTCACGGCCTTGGCAGCTGCCCTTCCAGTACCTGGAAGTCTTACCTCACCTAAGTCTTACCTTACCTACCTGGATTCCTTCCTCATTTCCTTCTGGTCTCTTGAAAATGCCACCCCACGAAGCCTTCCCTGGCTTCCCTATTTAAGATAACAGCAGCTGTATCAGCAATCCACATTCTCCTTTCCAGTCTCTTTTCTCCCCAGCACTTAACATTTGGCATTGTGTTCATTGTCTCTCCATGAATTGTGCTCTGTTCACCATGGTATCTCCCACAACCAGTGTTTGGCACATAACAATCTCTCAGTGTGAATGAATTTTACACTTTTCAGAGCTAAGTTACAAGCATGGTCCTTAGCTTTTCAATAGTGCTATTCCTAGCACTTAACACAGGACTTACCCTTAAATATTTAGGGTGTGCCCACCTTCCTTTTCAGCAACATCACCTTCACACTTCACCTTTCCCTAAATAACCATGCTTGCTTTTTCACTGTACTTGTACGCAAAAGCCCTTTACCAACATTAGATGCCTTTTCCAAATACAGGTAAGAGTTTATACTCATCTACAATGAACTTTGTCAAGCCTCTTTGAAATGTTGAGCACAATTATTTTCACATCAGCATCAGGGTCTTTTCAAATGAGTCAGTTCTTCGCATCAGGTGGCCAAAGTTTTGGGGTTTCAGCTTCAGCATCAGTCTTTCAAGTGAATATTCATGATTTATTTCCTTTACGATTGACTGGTTTAATCTTGCAGTCCAAAGGACTCTCAAGAGTCTTCTCCAACACCACAGTTCAAAAGGCACTCAGCTTTCTTTATAGTTCAACTCTCACATCCATACATGACTACTGGAAATACCAGACGGACCTCTGTTGGCAAAGTAATGTCTGCTTTTTAATATGCTGTCTAGGTTGGTCAGATTTTCTTCCAAGGAGCAAGCATCTTTTAATTTTACGGCTGCAGTCACCATTTGCAGTGATTTTGGAGCCTCAAAAAGTCTGTCACTGTTTCCCCATCTATTTACCATGAAGTGATGGGACCGGATGCCATGATGTTAGTTTTCTGAATGTTGAGTTTTAAGCCACCTTTTTCACTTTCTTCTTTCAAGAGACTCTTTAGTTCTTGTTTGCTTTCTGCCATAAAGGTGGTGTCATCTGCATAACTGACGTTATTGATATTTCTCCTGGAAATCTTGATTCCAGCTTGTGCTTTATCCAGCCTGGCATTTCACATGATGTGAAAAAGGGTGGGGACTTAACCTATCTGTTGCTAAAAAGAGTGACTCAATAGAACTATAGTGTTTTGTAAAATAAATTATTGCCAATTTATCTTTGTAGATTCTTATATTTTGAGTTTTGCTTAAGGAAAATTTGTATTTGCTCATATTAAATAATANAATCTTGATTCCAGCTTGTGCTTTATCCAGCCTGGCATTTCACATGATGTGAAAAAGGGTGGGGACTTAACCTATCTGTTGCTAAAAAGAGTGACTCAATAGAACTATAGTGTTTTGTAAAATAAATTATTGCCAATTTATCTTTGTAGATTCTTATATTTTGAGTTTTGCTTAAGGAAAATTTGTATTTGCTCATATTAAATAATATACTCTTTTGCATCTATATTGATAGTTTGTGGTAACAGAATACTCTGATTTGCTGACTTTGGGGTTTTACTTGTGTAATTTTAGATGATAAAAGCACTTTTGAAGGAACATGTCCATACTGTTTCCAGTTGCTTGTTCAGGATAAATCTCGAGTGCGCCTCAAACCTAAGCCCAAACTGACACCCAAAATACAGAAACTTCTGAATCGAGAAGCAAGAAATTATACACTCAGTTTTAAAGAAGCAAAAATTCTGAAAAAGTACAAAGACTCCAAAAGTGTGCTGGTAAGATTTCAGTTCCATTCTGTATAAGTAAATTAGACTTTTCTTTCACTTACGATAAGGTTAAGAATTAGCCTGAATATAATTCAGAGGTTTGTAGTAGTATATTTAGATTGTCAAAATATATACATAAGATTTTTTTTTCTAGTGATTACTGTTTCATCAAGAGTACAGCTTAATTTTTTAGTGTTACCTAAAACCAAATATAATGAACTCTCAATGCCCAGATCTTACTGTTGAGCACAATTATCTTCACAAATTTGAGGATTTCTTGGGCTCACCAGTGTGACGTCATCCGAACTGCAGTTACCACTAAATATTTTCAGCTAATGGCCCTTTTCTTCAGACACAGTAAACTGTATTAGGTATACATAAGGAAAGAGCGTAAAGTATTAGGTACCAGTGTCATTTCTTCAGTCACCCCCTCCATGTCAGAGTATGTATTTAAGTTTATGTCCAACAAAGATCAGTGTGTCTTACGTTCATTCATCAAACATTTATTGAGAATCTTACATTATGCCAAACAGTGTTATATATTGGAGATGTAAAGTAGAATAAAGCAACCAAATTACTTATGGTTTACTGTGTAGTGACCAGTATTAGATACACTTTATGTGCATGTTCTGTATTAAACAGTTATCAACTGTTCCAGTGCCTGGTTACTACTAGGCACTGTACTGGGCACGGTGGACACTATGACAGATTGCTGCTGCTAAGTCGCTTCAGTTGTGTCCGACTCTGTGCGTCCCCATAGATGGCAGCCCACCAGGCTCCCCCGTCCCTGGGATTCTCCGGGCAAGAACACTGGAGTGGGTTGCCATTTCCTTCTCCAATGCATGAAAGTGCAAAGTGAAAGTGAAGTCGCTCAGTTGTGTCCAACCCTTAGTGACTCGATGGACTGCAGCCTACTAGGCTCCTCCGTCCATGGGATTTTCTAGGCAAGAGTACTGGAGTGGCTTGCCATTGCCTTCTCCACTATGACAGATTAAGTCTGGCCTAAGACTACAGTCAGTAACAACTTGGATTGGAACTGCCATATTTAGGAGTTTACCGTTGTTGGACAGGTAAGTACATTTTCATAAAGCAATTTAAACCTCTGTGAATGCATTTTTACCTGCTCATGAACATCAGAGTACTTCTCATAAACTAGTTTGCTAATTTTG
>SJYX01014264.1:167043-231492 GCA_006410675.1 Oreotragus oreotragus
CCAACTCTCACATCCATACGTGACCACTGGAAAAACCATAGCCTTGACTAGACGGACCTTAGTCGGCAAAGTAATGTCTCTGCTTTTGAATATACTATCTAGGTTAGTCCTAACTTTTCTTCCAAGGAGGAAGCATCTTCTAATTTCATTGCTGCATTACAGTGTATGTTGGCAGCAATGTAAATTGCTAGTATAGAAAAGGATATGTAGGTTCCTAAAAAAACTAGAAATAGAACTACCATATGATCCAGGAATCCCACTCCTAGGTATCTATCTGGAAAAACTGAAAACACTAATTTGAAAAGATACATGCTCCCCAATGTTCGCTACAGCACTATTTACAAGAGCCAAGACATGAAAGCAACCCAAATGCCCATTAAGAGATGACTGGATTAATAAGATATACATACACATACAGATACGTATGATGGAATATTAGTCCTAAAAAAGACCGAAAAGATTGTTTGGAGGAGGGCGTGGCAACCCACTCCAATATTCTTGCCTGGAGAATCCCATGGACAAAGGAGCTTGCCAGGCTGTACTACTCCATAGGGTCACAGAGTCAGACACGACTGAAACGACTTAGCACGTGTACATGCATTGTTATTTGCAGCAATGTGTATGGGCCTAGAGAATATTATGCTTCATGAAATGTCAGAGACAAATAATGTATGATATCACATGTGCAAAATCTAAAAAATAATATAAATGAATGTAACACAAACAGACTTATAGAAAATAAACTTGTGGTGACCAAAGGGGAGAGGAGAGGGGAAAAGGACAAATAAGGGATATGGGATTAAGACACAAATTACTATATATAAAGTAGATTAGCAATAAGCTATCACAGGGAATTAGACCCATGAATCTTGTAATAACCTATAATGGAGTATATTTGCAAAAATACTGAATAACTATGTTTAACATCTGAAACTAACACAATATTGTATATCAAGTATATTTCAATAAAAAATTTTTTAATATTACAGTGTAGATTGTTGTTATTTAGTTGCTAAGTCATGTCCAACTCTTTTGCAACCCCGTGGACTGTAGCCTGCCAGGCTCCTTTATCCATGGGGTCTCCTAGGCAAGAATACTGGAGTAAGTTGCCATTTCCTTCTCCAGGGGATCTTCCTGACCTAGGGATCAAACCTGCACCTCCTGCTTGGCAGGCCAGATTCTTTACTGCTGACAAGCCACCTGGGAGGCCAGTGTAGATACTCTGCACTGGCAGGCAGATGTCCCACCACTAAGCCAGCAGGGAAGCCTTTACTTGTGTGCTTTTAAAAACAAGTACAGTCTTCTGGTTAAGACTGTGGTCTTGCCCTACAGAACCAGCCTGTGTCATTTACTGACTGTGATCTTTGGCAAATTCTTAAATTTTTCTGAGTCTGTATCATTATTTCTAAAATGAGGATAATAATACTACTTACCTCATAAAGGTGCCGTGAGGACTCCATGAGATGGTACCTAGAAGAGTGGATGGAATATTAAAAATGCTCAAGCAATTTGTGCTATTATCATAGTTGATCAAAAAAATCTTAATATGACCAACAATAAAATGGCTAGATGAATAACAAGATCAAACATTACACTATAGTGGTTGCCCTTTGAATGTGTCTCACTAATGATGGATGTAGGCAAATCGTTTTTGTTTTAATTATATGGACAAAGACACACTTCTTGTCTAAACTTCTTCTCTGAGCCCCTTTTTGACTAGGCCTCATCCTTGGGCTTTGTATTTGGCCTGCCTAGCCCAGTTTTAGTGAAAATCCTGCTAAGTCAGGATTAGCAAGAATTCTCCCACCCTCAACATCTGACTTTAGTAATTTTCCATCCACTGACCCTCTCATTTTCTGCCCCATGGCCATAAATTCCAGCTACCTTTGGCATAGAGTTGAGCCCCAACTTTCTCCCCTAGTGCAATAATTTCGATACCTGTAACAAATGTCCTGAATAAAGGCTTCCCTTCCCTTTAAACAAGTGTTAAAAAATCATTTTTCTTTAACGGTATCATCACTTGTCTAATACATCTTCAGTCTGAGTTCAGCAAGGCAATGTGGTTTTCTAACAAGTGGCAGACTGACTTTGGTGACTGCTGTCTTGAGGTGGCATGTAGGTAATTGAGGTTAAGCAAAGTCTGATCTATGCATTCATTTCATGAAGTGCAGAAAATCCAAGCGGTTCAGTCTCCGAAGTTATATCCAAGAGGTCCTTCTGGCCTCGGTTGGGTCTTCCTGTAATGGCTCTATCCACAGTTGCAAATACAAGATTTATACACACAAGCCTCTCTGGAATAATTCCAAAACATCTTTTCCTTTTCTCAAGGACAGAAATTGTAGCAACATGTGTGGAAGCAACATATTCTTTCGTCAACTGGGCATCCCAAAATATTAGTTATAAATCTTGGGTACAACTAGCAATTGTCATTAAAGTTAACAGACAAAAGTTGTACAGGTGTTCATATAGCTTTTGATATATTCAATTCAACCTGTCTTTTCAACCTTGTTTTGATATGAAATACTTAAAATTTATCTTTTCAGACCTATTAGCATTTTAGAGAACATTTTCTTACTAATTTTAATATGCAACTATACACAGAGCAAATATATATAATTTATACTATTTAAACTATGTCTTTGCATCCTTTCTTAACTTCTAAGAATGTAAAATCACCAGTTGTAGGTTAAAGTGAAAGTGTTAGTCACTTAGTCATGTCCTACTCTTTGTGACCCCATGGACTGCAGCCTGCCAGGTTCCTCTGTCCATGGGATTCTCCAGGCAAGAATACTGTAGTGGGTTGCCATTTCCTTCTCCAGGGGATCTTCCCCACCCAGGGATCAAACCTGGGTCTCATGCATTGCCGGAAGATTCTTTACCATCTGAGCCACCAGGGAAACCCTTATTCATTTCAGGTTAGTTATCCCAAAATTTCAATCTGAATTTGGGTATTAAATATTTGTATTTGGGGTTTTGGGCTCCAATATCTTGGAATTAGAGTGTGTGGATCTAAATAATTCTCCCTGCAATTACTAGCTAGCTGTAGTACCCGCCACTTTTTCTCATATACCCTCAGGGAAACACTGGGCTTCCCAGGTGGTGCTAGAGGTAAAAAACCCACCTGCCAATCAAGGAGACGTAAGAGACAGGGGTTCGATCCCTGGTTCAGGAAGATCCCCTGTGTAGGGCACAGCAACTCAATCCAGTATTCTTGCCTGGAAGACCGCATGGACAGAGGAGCCTAGAGGGGCTACACAGGGTCATCAAGAGTAGGACACAACTGAAGTGACTTAGCATGCACGCGAACACCAGGCAGGGCTCCTGGCGTTTAAATATAACTGTATATAATTAATAGAGACAAATGTTTAGGTAGGTCTAAAATTTAGCTTTTTAATTTTGTGGTCAAAAGCCAGGACTATTTCAACATATAACTTAGAGAAAGAAGTTCCCTTGTGGCCTAGTGCTGCCATGACCCAAATTTAATCCCTGGTTGAGGAACTGAGATCCTGCAAGTCATGTGGCATGGCCAAAAAATAAAATCTAATTTGGACTTTTGGGGCATTCACACTCCTCCACTAAGATTCCAGTAAGTGTTGTGTTATTTCTTCATATCAATTAAGTATGAATATACTTCCCTGAGCTTCAGGTATCTCTAAGGTGCAGCAGTATCTTGTCTAGGATAATAGGCCTCATTAGAGATTATGGTCTATCTAAAATATTGCTGGCATACCAATTCTAAAGAATTTATAAAGTCTCTAACCATAGTCTCATACATGCACATCAAATATGCTAATACTGTCTCTAGGCACTTCCTGGAAAACTACAGTACCTAAATTCTGACAAGAGAAAAACATTTAGACCAGTAAGCCTTTGAAACCTGAGGTTATCAAACCTGGGGAAGTTTCGTGATCTTGATATTATTTGGCTTTGCTGGGTCTTCGTTGCTGCTTGGGCTTTTCTCTAGTTGCACAGGGGCTGCTCTCTAACTGCGGTGCTTCTCTTGCTATTGAACATGGGCTCTAGGGAGTACAGGCTTCAGCAGCTGCAGCACACAAGCTCCGTAGTTGCAGCTCCCAGGCTCTCGAGCACAGACAGCTACGGCGTATGGGGTTAGCTGCTCCATGGCAGGTGGGGTCTTTCTGGATCAGGGATTGAACTTGTGTCTTCTGCATTGGCAGGCGGATCCTTAACCACTGAACCACCAGGTGTGTGTGTCTGTGTGTGTTAGTCACTCAGTCATGATTCTTTTAAGATACTGTAGCCCACCAGGCTCCTGTGTCCATGGGATCCTCCAGGCCAGAGTGCTGGAGTGGGTTGCCAGTTCCTTCAGGGGATTTTCCTGCACCCAGGGATCGAACCTGGGACTTCCACACTGCATCACCAGGGAAGCCCCATAACCTCAATTATATATGTAAGCCATTAAGCTCTTGTAGGGGAATCGTTAAACTTCAATAAAAGCAGGCAAATATAGTACATTCCCACAAATTAGTGCTTAGGTTAAGCTAGGAACAGAACCCTCACTTGAGTGTGTATCTTACAGGTCCAGGTCCGAGAGACACAGCCAAAGCTGGGTGACGGATGTTCTTCCGAGGATTCATATATTTTACCCTTAGTCAGTACATAGTTCTCACTGTTGCCTCAAATCTTTACCGTCAGAAATGACATTCCTCAAATTATGTGGTTAAACAAACTAGCTGCTGCATTTACTAACGACTAAATCTAGCTAGTAAGCAGCAAGAATGAGTAGCGCGGTCCTTGGTCTGCAGGCTGACCATCTCTCCCCGTCAGACAGTCAATGTCAGTCATGATGACGATAGAGTGAAAGAAATCAGACTGTACACCATGTTTCATTTTTATCTGCTAGGATCTTTATTTTACTGGTCCATAGTCTTAACAATTGTTGCAAGTGAGTTCAGATACAGAGTCAGGTTTTACGAAACATCATGTTCTAACCATTGCATTTCCAACACCGTGAGTAGAATAAAAAACTGCATCACTTTTTTGCCACAGAGAAGAGAAACGTGTACACACACACACACACACACACAGAGCTGTGGCATGGGGTAGTGGTGAGGGGCAAGGAACAATTTTCAAGACAGCCTGTGTTGTCTGGCCCATGCAGCATGTAGCACATGCCCGGAATAAGGTTTTTTCTTAAAACCTTACCCTTCTTTCCAACAGACCTACTGTAAAGTTAGTCATATTATTCAATATGAGTAACATTTAATGCCTTCACATTTCCATTGAGCAAAAAGTATGTTTATATACAGTATTTCATTTAATTTTCATTTAATCCATCAGTGTTGTTGAGACAGAGGTAAAGAACACATTAAAAAAAATCTTTTTCATTGTTTGATCCATGGTGAGTTGACAGAGATAAAGTCAAATGTCATTCCTCTCTTCTATAATGCTCTCTCCAGGGACTCCCTGGTGGTCCAGTGGTTAAGAATCTGCCTGCCAGTGCAGGACACACAGGTTTAACCCCTGGTCCAGGATCTAGGATCCCACATGCTGTGGGGCAGCTAAGCCCACGTGCCACAGCTACTGAGCCTGCGCTCTGCACCAGGAGAAGCCACCCCGAGAAGCCTGCACGGCACAGCTGAGGAGTGGTCCCCGCTCGGCGCAGCTAGAGAAAAGCCCATGGGCAGCAACGGAGACCCCGGACCGCCAAAAATAAAATAAAATTTTAAAGCTCTAGCCTAGACCAATGGATAAAGAAGCTGTGGTACATATATACGATGGAATATTATTCAGCCACAAAAAGGAATGCACTTGAGTCAGTTCTAATGAGGTGGACAAGTGAAATAAGGCAGAAAGAGAAATATAAACATCATATACTGACACATATACCTGGAATCCAGAAAGATGACACTGATGAGTTTATTTTCAGGGCAGCAGTGGAGAAACAGACATAATAACAGACCCAAGGACATGGTAGGAGGGGAGGAGGGAGAGGGTGAGATGTATGGAGAGAGTAACATGGAAGTTTACAGTACCATATGTAAAACAGATAGCCAGTGGGAATTTGCTATGTGACTCAGGAACCTCAAACAGGGGCTCTGTGACAAGAAGGGGGAGATGGGGAGGGAGATGGGAGGGAGGTTCGGGAAGGCGGGGACATGGGTGCCCCTACCGCTGATTCTTGCTGACGCTTGACAGAAGACAACAAAATTCTGTAAAGCAATTATCCTTCAATTAAAAAATTAAGTGGCCAAAAGGAAAACAAAGCTCTATCCAACTGTTCCCCACAGACATCGAAACTGTTCTTTCCTCAGTGCTGCACATTTTTTCATACCACTTGCACAGAACTGATGACATTATAATATAGTCAGTATCTGCTTCCCACATTAGAACTGAGTTCTGTAAGGACAGAGGTGCAGCTCACTCATGCTTGAATTCTCTCAGCTTCCAGTACAGTAACTACCACATATTTAAAGGCTCAACATATTCATTTAAAAACAACAGAAACTACATTTGCTATATGAAATGGAAAGGAGGTATTTACTTAGACACCATGTGTGCATTACTAAGTCACTCAGTCATGTCTGACTCTTTGTGACCCCACGGACTAGACCACCAGGCTCCTCTGTCCATGGGATTTCTCAGGCAAGAATANGCCCCGGTGGATCCAGAGTGATTCGAAGGGGAGACGGATAGGCGAGGAAACACTTATTTATTAATATAGGAATATAAGATTAGATTAGGATGAAATAGTGTAGTAGGAAAATTTAGTGGAGAAAAGGAGCCTGAATAACTTGGCTTATGTGGAAAAATCAATAAAGTTCCAGACAAGGAACATGCACCATCTACGTTAGGCCACCGGCATCTGTTTGAATATCGGAGAGTGCCCACCTTGGGCTCTCTTATGGATCTTAGAAGCCCGCACAAGTTAAGTAGACATGGCGAAGCCTCCACGCCCCAGATGGGAATTCAGCCGAAAAAGGGAGAAAAGAACGATATGGGGAAGCTCAGCATCGGAGCAAGACTCCAAAAACTATTTTTCAAAATCAGCTTATATACCCCAAGTTGTACATAAAGAAATAATGGAATATGCAGAGTTATGCTGGGGCAGCAGTCCTGACCCTTATTGAGACAAGGCTTTCTTTTTGCATACCCTCCCGTATACAAAAGGTCTCAGGTGGTTCACATTATCTTCTGACCAAGAGGCTTGTTAACATTTTTATGGCTCTCTTCCTGGATAACTATCAACCACAAAACTCCTTTTTCCCTAGAAGTGTTTTTTCTTTACTCTGCATCACCCTCAAAGTACTAAAGTTACATTTCTCCCTCAAAGTACTAAATAAAGTTACATTGCTGTAGAACAAAGGTGTGGTGGGTTATAACAAAGAAAGCACTCAACTCAAAGATCTAATGTTGCTAATACCAGGTCTACTACCTGTTTTTCTATATACCAACTACATCTAAAAAGATATGAAAATTTGGCAGCAAGTATTGGCTCAACAAATGAAACCTTTAATCAGTCCTAATCTAATGATTTTGACTCCTAAGAAGCTCCTACATTCTTAGGATGTTTTAAGCTTCCTGTACCTCCCGCGGTTAGGAGGCCTCAAATAATCACATGCGCAGCTGTAAGAGTCTTGCAGGCAGGCTAGAAAGCCATCAGAGGGGTTTTTGGATTGAAACGCCCTTTCAAATGCAGAAGACTAAACCCTTGAGAGTGGAAAAGTACAATACAATAAGGCAGGCATATTCTTATTTTGGGGGGTACATGCTCAGGAAATACCAGGGGGAAAACCTGAGATCTGACTCGACCATGCACATCAGATCTCTGCCGCACGACCTTGTCAGTGCTGGCTCCCGGCACTTTCCAGAATATTTGCATCACTGTGAAAAATAATCCTATTCTCATTTATCAGTCCATTCCCCATTCCCCTGCCCTCCCCCTCAGCAACCATTAATCTATTCCTAGTTATTTTCCTATTCTGAGCTTTCCATGTGAACCATGGTAGTAGTATTCATTGTATATATGTAACACCTTTTTGAATCTTCACCTGTTGATGAGCACTTAGGTTGTTTCCATATCTTGGCTATTATAAAGAATGCCACGATGAACATGGGGGTACAGATA
This sequence comes from Oreotragus oreotragus, assembly GCA_006410675.1. Classification (NCBI taxonomy): domain Eukaryota; kingdom Metazoa; phylum Chordata; class Mammalia; order Artiodactyla; family Bovidae; genus Oreotragus; species Oreotragus oreotragus. The sequence continues at coordinate 175,133 of SJYX01014264.1, forward strand.
ACTTCTCAGATTTGTGTCTGTATTCTCTGCACAAATAGCAAGGAGTGGGATAACTGGATCTTACGATAGCTCTATGCTTAATTTTTGGAGAAATCTCCATCTCCCAGTGTCTACACCAATTAATAGTTCTACTAACAGTGTACTGCTGCTGCTAAGTCGCTTCAGTCGTGTCCGACTCTGTGCAACCCCACAGAGAGCAGCCCATTGGGCTCCGCCATCCCTGGGATTCTGCAGGCAAGAACACTGGAGTGGGTTGCCATTTCCTTCTCCAATGCGTGAAGTGAAAAGTGAAAGTGAAGTCGCTCAGTCGTGTCTGACTCAGGGACCCCATGGACTGCAGCCTACCAGGCTCCTCCGTCCATGGGATTTTCCAGGCAAGAGTACTGGAGTGGGGTGCCATTGCCTTCTTTTCCTCCACATCTTTGCCAACACTTTGTTGGTTTTTTGATCGTGGCTGTTCTGATAGGTGTGAAGTGGTATTTCATTGTGATTTTCATTTACATTTCCCTAATTAGAGAAGTTGAACATCTTTTCATGTGACTGTTGGCCATCTGTGTATCTTCTTTGGAAACATGTCCATCAGCTTCTCTGCCCACTTTTTAACAGGTTATTTTTATTGTTGTTTACATGAGTTTATCAACCCCTTATCAGTATATTATTTGCAACTATCTTCTCCCATTCAGTAGGTTTTCATTTTATTGGTTTCCTTTGCTGTATGGAAGCTTTTTAGTTTGATGTAATCCCATTTATTTTCGGTTTTGTTTCCCTTGCCTGAAGAGACATACCTAGAAAGATAATGCAATAATGATGTTAAAGAGCATATTGCCTATGATTTCTTCTGGGAGTTTTATAGTTTCAGGTCTTATCATTCAAGTCTTTAATTCACTATGAGTTAATTTTAATTTTTATGTATGGTATGAGATAGTGGTAGTTTCATTTTTTTCCATGTGGCTGTTCAGTTTTCCTAGTACGATTTACTGAAGAGACTGTCCTTCACTGTATGTTCTTAAGAAATTTAAGTTTTAAACTTTTAAGTAGCAAAGAGGCTTAGAAACATATTATAAAGTAAATTACTTAAAGAGCTTTTAAAACACAGGTTGAATATAATACTAGCCTATCATTTTAAAAAAGCATATCTATGTTCCAGGAAATACTTAAGATAGCTAAACTAAGATAGCTATCTTAGCTAAGCTAAGATAGTTACTGTGTTAAGTTCCAATGTAAATTTTAGACCTAAAAGTAGGTATTCACCAGAGCAAATGAAATGCCACTTACAGTGAAACATTATAGTGTACACTTTTTCTGAATTAACAGTAAGGCCACAGACAGCTAGAAAGGAGTAAATAGACCTCTTATAAAGGTCTCAATTTCCTTATGAAAGAAAAGGACATAAATAATGAAAACTTAGGGGAGGAGAAAATCATAATATAACCACTCATTGTCCATACTTATCTTTATTACTTACCTTTCATATATTTTTGATCCTTAATAAGGGATATGGGATTAAGACACAAATTACTATATATAAAGTAGATTAGCAATAAGCTATCACAGGGAATTAGACCCATGAATCTTGTAATAACCTATAATGGAGTATATTTGCAAAAATACTGAATAACTATGTTTAACATCTGAAACTAACACAATATTGTATATCAAGTATATTTCAATAAAAATTTTTTAAATATTACAGTGTAGATTGTTGTTATTTAGTTGCTAAGTCATGTCCAACTCTTTTGCAACCCCGTGGACTGTAGCCCGCCAGGCTCCTTTATCCATGGGGTCTCCTAGGCAAGAATACTGGAGTAAGTTGCCATTTCCTTCTCCAGGGGATCTTCCTGACCTAGGGATCAAACCTGCACCTCCTGCTTGGCAGGCCAGATTCTTTACTGCTGACAAGCCACCTGGGAGGCCAGTGTAGATACTCTGCACTGGCAGGCAGATGTCCCACCACTAAGCCAGCAGGGAAGCCTTTACTTGTGTGCTTTTAAAAACAAGTACAGTCTTCTGGTTAAGACTGTGGTCTTGCCCTACAGAACCAGCCTGTGTCATTTACTGACTGTGATCTTTGGCAAATTCTTAAATTTTTCTGAGTCTGTATCATTATTTCTAAAATGAGGATAATAATACTACTTACCTCATAAAGGTGCCGTGAGGACTCCATGAGATGGTACCTAGAAGAGTGGATGGAATATTAAAAATGCTCAAGCAATTTGTGCTATTATCATAGTTGATCAAAAAAATCTTAATATGACCAACAATAAAATGGCTAGATGAATAACAAGATCAAACATTACACTATAGTGGTTGCCCTTTGAATGTGTCTCACTAATGATGGATGTAGGCAAATCGTTTTTGTTTTAATTATATGGACAAAGACACACTTCTTGTCTAAACTTCTTCTCTGAGCCCCTTTTTGACTAGGCCTCATCCTTGGGCTTTGTATTTGGCCTGCCTAGCCCAGTTTTAGTGAAAATCCTGCTAAGTCAGGATTAGCAAGAATTCTCCCACCCTCAACATCTGACTTTAGTAATTTTCCATCCACTGACCCTCTCATTTTCTGCCCCATGGCCATAAATTCCAGCTACCTTTGGCATAGAGTTGAGCCCCAACTTTCTCCCCTAGTGCAATAATTTCGATACCTGTAACAAATGTCCTGAATAAAGGCTTCCCTTCCCTTTAAACAAGTGTTAAAAAATCATTTTTCTTTAACGGTATCATCACTTGTCTAATACATCTTCAGTCTGAGTTCAGCAAGGCAATGTGGTTTTCTAACAAGTGGCAGACTGACTTTGGTGACTGCTGTCTTGAGGTGGCATGTAGGTAATTGAGGTTAAGCAAAGTCTGATCTATGCATTCATTTCATGAATTGCAGAAAATCCAAGCAGTTCAGTCTCCGAAGTTATATCCAAGAGGTCCTTCTGGCCTCGGTTGGGTCTTCCTGTAATGGCTCTATCCACAGTTGCAAATACAAGATTTATACACACAAGCCTCTCTGGAATAATTCCAAAACATCTTTTCCTTTTCTCAAGGACAGAAATTGTAGCAACATGTGTGGAAGCAACATATTCTTTCGTCAACTGGGCATCCCAAAATATTAGTTATAAATCTTGGGTACAACTAGCAATTGTCATTAAAGTTAACAGACAAAAGTTGTACAGGTGTTCATATAGCTTTTGATATATTCAATTCAACCTGTCTTTTCAACCTTGTTTTGATATGAAATACTTAAAATTTATCTTTTCAGACCTATTAGCATTTTAGAGAACATTTTCTTACGAATTTTAATATGCAACTATACACAGAGCAAATATATATAATTTATACTATTTAAACTATGTCTTTGCATCCTTTCTTAACTTCTAAGAATGTAAAATCACCAGTTGTAGGTTAAAGTGAAAGTGTTAGTCACTTAGTCATGTCCTACTCTTTGTGACCCCATGGACTGCAGCCTGCCAGGTTCCTCTGTCCACGGGATTCTCCAGGCAAGAATACTGTAGTGGGTTGCCATTTCCTTCTCCAGGGGATCTTCCCCACCCAGGGATCAAACCTGGGTCTCATGCATTGCCGGAAGATTCTTTACCATCTGAGCCACCAGGGAAACCCTTATTCATTTCAGGTTAGTTATCCCAAAATTTCAATCTGAATTTGGGTATTAAATATTTGTATTTGGGGTTTTGGGCTCCAATATCTTGGAATTAGAGTGTGTGGATCTAAATAATTCTCCCTGCAATTACTAGCTAGCTGTAGTACCCGCCACTTTTTCTCATATACCCTCAGGGAAACACTGGGCTTCCCAGGTGGTGCTAGAGGTAAAAAACCCACCTGCCAATCAAGGAGACGTAAGAGACAGGGGTTCGATCCCTGGTTCAGGAAGATCCCCTGTGTAGGGCATGGCAACTCAATCCAGTATTCTTGCCTGGAAGACCGCATGGACAGAGGAGCCTAGAGGGGCTACACAGGGTCATCAAGAGTAGGACACAACTGAAGTGACTTAGCATGCACGCGAACACCAGGCAGGGCTCCTGGCGTTTAAATATAACTGTATATAATTAATAGAGACAAATGTTTAGGTAGGTCTAAAATTTAGCTTTTTAATTTTGTGGTCAAAAGCCAGGACTATTTCAACATATAACTTAGAGAAAGAAGTTCCCTTGTGGCCTAGTGCTGCCATGACCCAAATTTAATCCCTGGTTGAGGAACTGAGATCCTGCAAGTCATGTGGCATGGCCAAAAAATAAAATCTAATTTGGACTTTTGGGGCATTCACACTCCTCCACTAAGATTCCAGTAAGTGTTGTGTTATTTCTTCATATCAATTAAGTATGAATATACTTCCCTGAGCTTCAGGTATCTCTAAGGTGCAGCAGTATCTTGTCTAGGATAATAGGCCTCATTAGAGATTATGGTCTATCTAAAATATTGCTGGCATACCAATTCTAAAGAATTTATAAAGTCTCTAACCATAGTCTCATACATGCACATCAAATATGCTAATACTGTCTCTAGGCACTTCCTGGAAAACTACAGTACCTAAATTCTGACAAGAGAAAAACATTTAGACCAGTAAGCCTTTGAAACCTGAGGTTATCAAACCTGGGGAAGTTTCGTGATCTTGATATTATTTGGCTTTGCTGGGTCTTCGTTGCTGCTTGGGCTTTTCTCTAGTTGCACAGGGGCTGCTCTCTAACTGCGGTGCTTCTCTTGCTATTGAACATGGGCTCTAGGGAGTACAGGCTTCAGCAGCTGCAGCACACAAGCTCCGTAGTTGCAGCTCCCAGGCTCTCGAGCACAGACAGCTACGGCGTATGGGGTTAGCTGCTCCATGGCAGGTGGGGTCTTTCTGGATCAGGGATTGAACTTGTGTCTTCTGCATTGGCAGGCGGATCCTTAACCACTGAACCACCAGGTGTGTGTGTCTGTGTGTGTTAGTCACTCAGTCATGATTCTTTTAAGATACTGTAGCCCACCAGGCTCCTGTGTCCATGGGATCCTCCAGGCCAGAGTGCTGGAGTGGGTTGCCAGTTCCTTCAGGGGATTTTCCTGCACCCAGGGATCGAACCTGGGACTTCCACACTGCATCACCAGGGAAGCCCCATAACCTCAATTATATATGTAAGCCATTAAGCTCTTGTAGGGGAATCGTTAAACTTCAATAAAAGCAGGCAAATATAGTACATTCCCACAAATTAGTGCTTAGGTTAAGCTAGGAACAGAACCCTCACTTGAGTGTGTATCTTACAGGTCCAGGTCCGAGAGACACAGCCAAAGCTGGGTGACGGATGTTCTTCCGAGGATTCATATATTTTACCCTTAGTCAGTACATAGTTCTCACTGTTGCCTCAAATCTTTACCGTCAGAAATGACATTCCTCAAATTATGTGGTTAAACAAACTAGCTGCTGCATTTACTAACGACTAAATCTAGCTAGTAAGCAGCAAGAATGAGTAGCGCGGTCCTTGGTCTGCAGGCTGACCATCTCTCCCCGTCAGACAGTCAATGTCAGTCATGATGACGATAGAGTGAAAGAAATCAGACTGTACACCATGTTTCATTTTTATCTGCTAGGATCTTTATTTTACTGGTCCATAGTCTTAACAATTGTTGCAAGTGAGTTCAGATACAGAGTCAGGTTTTACGAAACATCATGTTCTAACCATTGCATTTCCAACACCGTGAGTAGAATAAAAAACTGCATCACTTTTTTGCCACAGAGAAGAGAAACGTGTACACACACACACACACACACACAGAGCTGTGGCATGGGGTAGTGGTGAGGGGCAAGGAACAATTTTCAAGACAGCCTGTGTTGTCTGGCCCATGCAGCATGTAGCACATGCCCGGAATAAGGTTTTTTCTTAAAACCTTACCCTTCTTTCCAACAGACCTACTGTAAAGTTAGTCATATTATTCAATATGAGTAACATTTAATCCCTTCACATTTCCATTGAGCAAAAAGTATGTTTATATACAGTATTTCATTTAATTTTCATTTAATCCATCAGTGTTGTTGAGACAGAGGTAAAGAACACATTAAAAAAAATCTTTTTCATTGTTTGATCCATGGTGAGTTGACAGAGATAAAGTCAAATGTCATTCCTCTCTTCTATAATGCTCTCTCCAGGGACTCCCTGGTGGTCCAGTGGTTAAGAATCTGCCTGCCAGTGCAGGACACACAGGTTTAACCCCTGGTCCAGGATCTAGGATCCCACATGCTGTGGGGCAGCTAAGCCCACGTGCCACAGCTACTGAGCCTGCGCTCTGCACCAGGAGAAGCCACCCCGAGAAGCCTGCACGGCACAGCTGAGGAGTGGTCCCCGCTCGGCGCAGCTAGAGAAAAGCCCATGGGCAGCAACGGAGACCCCGGACCGCCAAAAATAAAATAAAATTTTAAAGCTCTAGCCTAGACCAATGGATAAAGAAGCTGTGGTACATATATACGATGGAATATTATTCAGCCACAAAAAGGAATGCACTTGAGTCAGTTCTAATGAGGTGGACAAGTGAAATAAGGCAGAAAGAGAAATATAAACATCATATACTGACACATATACCTGGAATCCAGAAAGATGACACTGATGAGTTTATTTTCAGGGCAGCAGTGGAGAAACAGACATAATAACAGACCCAAGGACATGGTAGGAGGGGAGGAGGGAGAGGGTGAGATGTATGGAGAGAGTAACATGGAAGTTTACAGTACCATATGTAAAACAGATAGCCAGTGGGAATTTGCTATGTGACTCAGGAACCTCAAACAGGGGCTCTGTGACAAGAAGGGGGAGATGGGGAGGGAGATGGGAGGGAGGTTCGGGAAGGCGGGGACATGGGTGCCCCTACCGCTGATTCTTGCTGACGCTTGACAGAAGACAACAAAATTCTGTAAAGCAATTATCCTTCAATTAAAAAATTAAGTGGCCAAAAGGAAAACAAAGCTCTATCCAACTGTTCCCCACAGACATCGAAACTGTTCTTTCCTCAGTGCTGCACATTTTTTCATACCACTTGCACAGAACTGATGACATTATAATATAGTCAGTATCTGCTTCCCACATTAGAACTGAGTTCTGTAAGGACAGAGGTGCAGCTCACTCATGCTTGAATTCTCTCAGCTTCCAGTACAGTAACTACCACATATTTAAAGGCTCAACATATTCATTTAAAAACAACAGAAACTACATTTGCTATATGAAATGGAAAGGAGGTATTTACTTAGACACCATGTGTGCATTACTAAGTCACTCAGTCATGTCTGACTCTTTGTGACCCCACGGACTAGACCACCAGGCTCCTCTGTCCATGGGATTTCTCAGGCAAGAATACTGGAGTGGGTTGCCATGCCCTTCCCAGGGGATCTTCCCAACACCATGCACCACTATTAATTGGGCTTCTGAAACTTAATTGGGCTTAGGTCAATACAATCTTGAAAACCTGAAACGGGAATTCTGGAATACTTAATTTCATTAAGTAGCATACAATGAGAGAAGTCTATATATCCTTCCTAAGAAGCTACGGTTTTCTTGGGGGGAACTACAAACTCTGAGACTATCTTCCTCTTTCGGGTCACTACAGTTCAGTTGGCACCATTTCTGAAAATGTAGAGAGCTCATTAGACTTTTCACCTAAACAGCAAAGAAATGTATTTCAATTCCTGTTCCAACTCCAGTCAACTGGTTGATGGCTGCCTGGAGCTCTGATTTTTGCAGACACATGCAGGTGTCATAGAATTAAAGATATTTGCTGTAAAAGAGAGACAGCAACTCATGGGAAGAAGGGCATGTATGGCATCCACGTGTTGTCCCTGTTCCACAGGAAGCAGGGCATGGGTTCAGACAAACGGCGTGCTTGCAGAGTTCCGGGATAAAACTACTCTCCAGCCTGAGAAGGACTGAAGATGATACAGTCTCGACTTCACAGCTGAATTTTGTGGGCTCTTGATGCTGTGTCTTTCTAGAAAGTAAGTGCTTCATCTTTTTTATCTGAAGACCTCTGCAAATAACCACTGACAGTTTCATCCTTTAGAAAAGTACAATGTGCAGAAGCATTCTAGGACGACATAAAATACAAATCACAATTTCATTAAGTAACATACAATGAAAGAAGTCTATATATCCTTAATAGTGTATCAGTAAGTAAGATTTCTAGTACAGTACCAAAAAACTCTACACACTGCTATCGTATCCATGTAATGCACTGAGTAATGTAACAAAAACGGAAACCAAATCAATGTTCATAAACAAAAATGAAGGGCTTCCCTGTCAGTCCAGTGGTTAAGACTCTGTGCTTCCAGTGAGTGGGGCACGAGTTCAATACCTGGTTGGGGAACTATTATAATAAAATCCCACAAGCTGTGCAGCCTGGTCAAAAATAAATGTGAATATGGAAGAGTAATAAACTGACAACATCCACTGGATCATCAAAAAAGCAAGAGAGTTCCAGAAAAACATCTATTTCTGCTTTATTGACTATGCCAAAACCTTTGACTGTGTGGATCACAAGAAACTGTGGAAAATTCTGAAAGATGGGAATACCAGACCACCTGACCTGCCTCCTGAGAAATCTGTATGCAGGTCAAGCAACAGTTAGAACTGAACATGGAACAACAGACTGGTTCCAAATCACGAAAGGAGTATGTCAAGGCTGTATACTGTCACCCTGCTTATTTAACTTATATGCAGAGTACATCATGAAAAATGCTGGGCTGGAAGAAGCACAAGCTGGAATCAAGATTGCCAGGAGAAATCTCAATAACCTCAGATATGCAGATGACACCACCCTTATGGGAGAAAGTGAAAAATTAAAGAGCCTCTTGATGAAAGTGAAAGAGAAGAATGAAAAAGTTGGCTTAAACCTCAACATTCAGAAAACTAAGATCATGGAATCTGGTTCCATCACTTCATGGCAAATAGACTGGGAAACGGTGGAAACAGTGGCTGACTCTTATTTTTCTGGGCTCCAAAATCACTGCAGATGGTGACTGCAGCCATAAAATTAAAAGACGCTTACTCCTTGGAAGGAGAGCTATGACCAACTTAGACAGCATATTCAAATACAGAGACATTACTTTGTCAACAAAAGTCCGTCTAGTCAAGGCTATGGTTTTTCCAGTGGTCGTGTATGGATGTGAGAGTTGGACATAAAGAAAGCTGAGCACCGAAAAATTGATGCTTTTGAACTGTGGTGTTGGAGAAGACTCTTGAGAGTCCCTTGGACTGCAAGGAGATCCAGTCCATCCTAAAGGAAATCAGTCCTGAATATTCACTGGAAGGACTGATGCTGAAGCTGAAATTCCAATACTTTGGCCACCTGATGTGAAGAACTGAATCATTTGAAAAGACCCTGATGCTGGGAAAGATTGAGGGCAGGAGGAGAAGGGCACGACAGAGGACGAGAGGGTTGGATGGCATCACCTACTCAATGGACATGGATTTGGGTGGACTCTGGGAGTTGGTGATGGACAGGGAGGCCTGGCGTGCTGGGGTTCATGGAGTTGCAAAGAGACACGACTGAGCGACTGAACTGAACTGACTATTTTAACCAAATGATGCTTAACACTGACTCTTAGCTTTTTATAGTGAAAGCAACTATTTAGAATTTCTAAAATGACAGGAAACAAGCACTTGGGGAATCTCTTCATTGTATCTAACCTAATTAAAGTATTCAAAGGTAATTATTAAGCTAGGAAATCAGTCCTGAATATTCACTGGAAGGACTGATGCTGAAGCTGAAATTCCAATACTTTGGCCACCTGATGTGAAAAACTGAATCATTTGAAAAGACCCTGATGCTGGGAAAGATTGAGGGCAGGAGGAGAAGGGCACGACAGAGGACGAGAGGGTTGGATGGCATCACCTACTCAATGGACATGGATTTGGGTGGACTCTGGGAGTTGGTGATGGACAGGGAGGCCTGGCGTGCTGGGGTTCATGGAGTTGCAAAGAGACACGACTGAGCGACTGAACTGAACTGACTATTTTAACCAAATGATGCTTAACACTGACTCTTAGCTTTTTATAGTGAAAGCAACTATTTAGAATTTCTAAAATGACAGGAAACAAGCACTTGGGGAATCTCTTCATTGTATCTAACCTAATTAAAGTATTCAAAGGTAATTATTAAGCTGCAAAATATGTATCTAGTGAATATTTAAATTCATATATGACTATGATTATGTAACATCTGAAAAGAAAATTGCTTACCTATTGCCCTTGGTTATTTGAATTACAATCTGTTACATTATATAACTACAAGGATTTTTAAATTAATAACATGGAGCTTTTTAAAAAACACTTAGAAAACACTTCTATATTAAAATAATTAAGTTTTCTGTATATTATTTCTAAGTCATTTGTTTCAAAACACACACTAGCCTTAAAAAAAAAGATCTAAGCCATGTTATAAAACCTGGGTAAAACAAAACTGTATTTGAACCAATCAGTTGGCTCCATCATTAGCAGTTCAATTTTTATTGGTTCCTGGTGGGAAAATTACACCCAACTAGAAAAAGAGCTTTATGCCACTTATATAGAACTTTATCATAATTTTAACTGCTGGGCTCATCAATGGACATAAAAGCAAGAAAGAAAACAGAACTAGAAAGAAGTTAGTCTTTCTTCCTCATGCTTTCTAAGACAGGGAAAGACGAGCAATTCTAACAGGGAGAATGCTGAGCACTAATGACTAGGCTATGCTGTCATGCACTATCAACTAGATAAAGGTACAAAGAACTGGACACGAGGCATGCCTGAAGCGCTGCAGAGCTCAAAAGTCAGCATTGCTTGCTCAGTCATGTCCCACGCTTTGCAGCCCCCGGTGATTATAGCCTGCCAGGCTTTTCTGTCCATAGAATGCTCCAGGCAAGAATACTGGAGTGGGTTCCCATGCTCTCCTCCAGGGGATCTTCCTGACCCAGGGATCAAACTCTCGTCTCTTACATGTCCTGCACTACCAGGCAGGTTCCTTACCACTAGCGCCACCTGGGAAGCTCAAACACCAACTCAAAAGAACAATGAAAACTAAATTTCCCTCACTTAAGCACACTCCAGCTGAAATCTAACAGCTCAAATCACAAAACCATAACCAAAATGACAACCACCTTACGGAAGTTTATCACCAAATTTTACAAATACCTTAACAATCAAACAGCATTGTAAGCTCTCTGCTAGTAACCTGACCCCATAAAAGTACTACAAGATTTTACAACATAAATATCAAGAGCTGGAAAAAAGAGACACTAAATACTAATGTGATATTTCGAAAAAGCCATGTATTAATATATGATTTAAACTTCTTAAAATTTCTTGTTTTTCCGTAAACACAAGTTTTATTTAAAACAATAAATATTTCTTTGTATATTTGTAATATGACTTTAAGATGATAAATCTAAACAATGCAACTGAATTTTTCTAAATATATCTGAATAATAAGCCAATGGATCTGCACAGCAATTTCCCTTAAATCAAAATTCCAATTCTGTACCTTTTCCATCATGCAGAGAATTCAAGTGTGAAATACGTCACTTCCGAAATTCACTTCAGTCATTCCATTTTCACCAGTGATCCATTTATAAAAAGGGCAATAAAGGGACTTCCCTGGTGATCCAGTGGTTAAGAATCTGCACTGCAATGCGGGAGATGTGGGTTGGATCCCCGGTTGGGAAGCTAAGATGCCACAAGCCACAGGGCAACTAAGCCCACGAGCACAGCTTCCGAGTCGGCGTGTTCTGGAGCCCGTGCTGCAACAGAAAGACCCCGTGCAGCCAAGAAAACGGGGTGCGGGGAGGAAAAGACAGCTTTTCATCTTCGATGGCATCCAGCAAGCTGAAAATAAAGTCACAGGGATTTCAGCAATTCAAATGGCCAAACCTGTGGTGTTATAAACATACAAAGGGCTAGTCAGCCTCTTCGATGAGGCAGATGACGATCGGACTCCGGACTGCATCACTGTTTCTCCTTCACTTCACCATCCTCAGAAGAAGGACGAGAGATACACTGGGCAGAGAAATCAAATAAGAAAATATTTTCATATTTTCTCACCTGAGAAATTTTCCAGGGTGGAGACAGGCGGTTTCCAAAGTGTAGAAATAATGCAGATGAAAAGCATTCCTTGGCTTGCCAGAAAAGCGTGCTATTTTACAATTGCTTTTGTTGCACCAAGTCCTTTTATTCCCTCTAAAGCTTTTCCATACTTGACAATAAAGTGCTGAGGTAAGCTGTCGACTGCCTGGAACAGTGGTACACAAAACAAGCCTGGAGCTTTAGAGTGCATCAGGACTGCCTAGAGGGCTTGTGTAAAGGATACACTGCTGGTCTGCAACCTCAGATTTTCCAATTCAGTGGGTCTGGAGCCTGAGACTTCAGCATTGTAAAGGAGTTCCCAGCTGAGGCTAATACTGCTGGCCTATGGAACCACTGGCTTGGAAGAAATATGGTAGTTTAAAAATAAAAGCGCACTTTGGTCAATTCTAAAGTGTTATCATATTCCATTCCCACTAGACTGTAAACCTTTTGAGAACAGCTATGCAGTTGAATAATCTCTGTATATCTCAAAAGATTTAATACCTTAAACACAGTAGGTATTCACTGATATGTTGTCTAAGACTATCCCTAGCAACAGCTCATTTTTAACCCTACTTTGTTGATATAAATACAAATTACTACTTTGAAATAAGCAACTGGAAATCAAAGTAGGGACTTGCACAGATATCTGCACAACCATGCTTATAGGTGTATTATTCACAATAGTCAAAAGATAGAAGCAATCTCACATGCTGTGTAGCACAGCCGAAAAATAAAAAATAAATAGTATACATAAGGTGGAAACAATCCAGGGTCCACTGACAGATGAATGAATAAACAAAATTTGGTGTATCCATATTACTGAGCATTAAGAAGGAAATTCTGAGACATGATACAACATGAATGAACCTAGAGTGAATTATGCAAAGTTTAATGAGGTAGGCACAAAAGCACGAATATTTTATAATTCCACTTACATATCTGGGGAAATCAGATTCAGAGAGACAGAAAGTAAAATGGCTGCAAGGACTAAGGAGTTCTAGTTTAACGGGTAGAGTTTTATATGCAGAAGTCTTTGAAGATGTTTTAAAGGTGGGTGGTGGTGGCTGCAGAATAATGTTACTCACCAATGTATTTACTGCCAGAGCACACTTTAAAATGGTGAATTTTATGTTACGTTTGAAAACAACACAAGGCAACTGGGTGTCATAGCTTTTCGTAAGCTCCCATTCCCCAGCAATGCTTCCAGTTAAGATGTTTCTTTTTAATTTGAATGTTTGCATCATAACTTCACATTATGCAAAATGTGGTATGGTGATGGTGGAGCTGCTACACAACATATCAACTCAACAGGCAGCATCGTGTGGTGGTTCAGAAGCACAGGCTCAGAGTCAGACTTGGGGATGAGTCTGAATCCCAGCTCCACCATCTGACTTGTTTGGGGTGTCTTAGGCTTCGCCGTGGGCTTCCCCGGTGGCTCAGCTGGTAAAGAAGCCACCTGCAGTGCAGGAGCTGCTGCTGCTGCTGCTAAGTCACTTCAGTCGTGTCCGACCCTGTGTGACCCCAGAGACGGCAGCCCACCAGGTCCCCTGTCCCTGGGATTCTCCAGGCAAGAACACTGGAGTGGGTTGCCATTGCCTTCTCCAGTGCGTGACAGTGAAAAGTGAAAGTGAAGTCACTCAGTCGTGTCTGACTCTTAGCGACCCCAGGGACTGCAGCCCACCAGGCTCCTCCGTCCATGGGATTTTCCAGGCAAGAGTACTGGAGTGGGGTGCCGTTGCCTTCTCCGCAGTGCAGGAGACCTGGGTCCAATTCCTGGGTCGGGAAGATCCCCTGGAGAAGGGATATGCTACACACTCCAGTATTCTTGGGCTTCTCTTGTGACTCAGCTGGTAAAGAATTCGCCTGCAATGCAGGAGACCTGGGTTTGATTCCTGGGTTAGGAAGATCTCCTGGAGAAGGGAACAGCTACCCATTCCAGTATTCTGGCCTNCCAGGCTCCTCCGTCCATGGGATTTTCCAGGCAAGAGTACTGGAGTGGGGTGCCGTTGCCTTCTCCGCAGTGCAGGAGACCTGGGTCCAATTCCTGGGTCGGGAAGATCCCCTGGAGAAGGGATATGCTACACACTCCAGTATTCTTGGGCTTCTCTTGTGACTCAGCTGGTAAAGAATTCGCCTGCAATGCAGGAGACCTGGGTTTGATTCCTGGGTTAGGAAGATCTCCTGGAGAAGGGAACAGCTACCCATTCCAGTATTCTGGCCTGGAGAGAAATTCCATGGACTGTACAGTCCATGGGGTTGTAAAGAGTCAGACACGACTGAGCAATTTACACTCACTTAGCTTCTCCATAGGTAAAACTGGAGTAATCAGAGCCATCTATCACAAAAGTTATGTGAAGTGCTTACAGCAGTCCTGGTGTATAGTAAGTAACATATATGTGAGACCTACCATCAGTATGTTCTAGACCATAATTTGCTCAGTAGGGCACTGTTTCTCAAAGTGCAGTCAAGAATTACCTGCATCAGAATCATCAGGTAGCTCATTTAAAATGCTGATTTCCAGGTCTATCCCAAATCTTCCATACAGAATCTCTGGATAGAAGTTCCCCTATATAAAACCTACTGCCGCAGGGGGCAATAGTGGAATGGCAATGGGAAGCCCCTGCATTCAGATAAAGTNTCAGAATCATCAGGTAGCTCATTTAAAATGCTGATTTCCAGGTCTATCCCAAATCTTCCATACAGAATCTCTGGATAGAAGTTCCCCTATATAAAACCTACTGCCGCAGGGGGCAATAGTGGAATGGCAATGGGAAGCCCCTGCATTCAGATAAAGTGACCAGAGGCCATCCAGGGGTGGGGAACCAGGGGCACTGGCCCAAGGACTAGCTCTCTCAAACTTTCTAGACGGTAAAATCACAGAGAATTCTGACCCACGAGGTATGTGCCCTTCCTGCAAATGTCCCAAGAGAGACTTATGAAAGTTTAGCAAACAGTGCCCTTTGAGATTTCTTAGGTTTCTAGTATTTCCCAGCTCTGCTTTAAATGTGGTGAGAGGACCTGTACTCCAGGGAGTTCAAGGTACTATAAGTGAATCTGCTGATTCAAAGGCACTTAAGACTGTGCAGCAGGTCATAAAAGAAGATGCGGTTTCATTCTCTGCCCAAAGAACTTGCTACATAATGAATTGTAAAACCCATACTCTTACTATTACTTGGAATTGCCTGGAATTATCTGGAATTTTAAGTCATCAAGCAAGTCATAGACTTTAAAGCTGGTCTAGAAAAGTGGTTGTCAAACTCAGTGGCATCAGCATCAAATTGTTAGGAATGTAATCAGGCCTTACCCCAGTACCTCTGAGGGTGGAGCCCCACAATCTGTAGTTTAATAAGCCCTCCAGGTGCTACTGATGTTCACTCAAGTTTGGTTCTCACTGACCAAGCAACTGGAATTTCCTNTTTTTAACCCTACTTTGTTGATATAAATACAAATTACTACTTTGAAATAAGCAACTGGAAATCAAAGTAGGGACTTGCACAGATATCTGCACAACCATGCTTATAGGTGTATTATTCACAATAGTCAAAAGATAGAAGCAACCTCACATGCTGTGTAGCACAGCCGAAAAATAAAAAATAAATAGTATACATAAGGTGGAAACAATCCAGGGTCCACTGACAGATGAATGAATAAACAAAATTTGGTGTATCCATATTACTGAGCATTAAGAAGGAAATTCTGAGACATGATACAACATGAATGAACCTAGAGTGAATTATGCAAAGTTTAATGAGGTAGGCACAAAAGCACGAATATTTTATAATTCCACTTACATATCTGGGGAAATCAGATTCAGAGAGACAGAAAGTAAAATGGCTGCAAGGACTAAGGAGTTCTAGTTTAACGGGTAGAGTTTTATATGCAGAAGTCTTTGAAGATGTTTTAAAGGTGGGTGGTGGTGGCTGCAGAATAATGTTACTCACCAATGTATTTACTGCCAGAGCACACTTTAAAATGGTGAATTTTATGTTACGTTTGAAAACAACACAAGGCAACTGGGTGTCATAGCTTTTCGTAAGCTCCCATTCCCCAGCAATGCTTCCAGTTAAGATGTTTCTTTTTAATTTGAATGTTTGCATCATAACTTCACATTATGCAAAATGTGGTATGGTGATGGTGGAGCTGCTACACAACATATCAACTCAACAGGCAGCATCGTGTGGTGGTTCAGAAGCACAGGCTCAGAGTCAGACTTGGGGATGAGTCTGAATCCCAGCTCCACCATCTGACTTGTTTGGGGTGTCTTAGGCTTCGCCGTGGGCTTCCCCGGTGGCTCAGCTGGTAAAGAAGCCACCTGCAGTGCAGGAGCTGCTGCTGCTGCTGCTAAGTCACTTCAGTCGTGTCCGACCCTGTGTGACCCCAGAGACGGCAGCCCACCAGGTCCCCTGTCCCTGGGATTCTCCAGGCAAGAACACTGGAGTGGGTTGCCATTGCCTTCTCCAGTGCGTGACAGTGAAAAGTGAAAGTGAAGTCACTCAGTCGTGTCTGACTCTTAGCGACCCCAGGGACTGCAGCCCACCAGGCTCCTCCGTCCATGGGATTTTCCAGGCAAGAGTACTGGAGTGGGGTGCCGTTGCCTTCTCCGCAGTGCAGGAGACCTGGGTCCAATTCCTGGGTCGGGAAGATCCCCTGGAGAAGGGATATGCTACACACTCCAGTATTCTTGGGCTTCTCTTGTGACTCAGCTGGTAAAGAATTCGCCTGCAATGCAGGAGACCTGGGTTTGATTCCTGGGTTAGGAAGATCTCCTGGAGAAGGGAACAGCTACCCATTCCAGTATTCTGGCCTGGAGAGAAATTCCATGGACTGTACAGTCCATGGGGTTGTAAAGAGTCAGACACGACTGAGCAATTTACACTCACTTAGCTTCTCCATAGGTAAAACTGGAGTAATCAGAGCCATCTATCACAAAAGTTATGTGAAGTGCTTACAGCAGTCCTGGTGTATAGTAAGTAACATATATGTGAGACCTACCATCAGTATGTTCTAGACCATAATTTGCTCAGTAGGGCACTGTTTCTCAAAGTGCAGTCAAGAATTACCTGCATCAGAATCATCAGGTAGCTCATTTAAAATGCTGATTTCCAGGTCTATCCCAAATCTTCCATACAGAATCTCTGGATAGAAGTTCCCCTATATAAAACCTACTGCCGCAGGGGGCAATAGTGGAATGGCAATGGGAAGCCCCTGCATTCAGATAAAGTGACCAGAGGCCATCCAGGGGTGGGGAACCAGGGGCACTGGCCCAAGGACTAGCTCTCTCAAACTTTCTAGACGGTAAAATCACAGAGAATTCTGACCCACGAGGTATGTGCCCTTCCTGCAAATGTCCCAAGAGAGACTTATGAAAGTTTAGCAAACAGTGCCCTTTGAGATTTCTTAGGTTTCTAGTATTTCCCAGCTCTGCTTTAAATGTGGTGAGAGGACCTGTACTCCAGGGAGTTCAAGGTACTATAAGTGAATCTGCTGATTCAAAGGCACTTAAGACTGTGCAGCAGGTCATAAAAGAAGATGCGGTTTCATTCTCTGCCCAAAGAACTTGCTACATAATGAATTGTAAAACCCATACTCTTACTATTACTTGGAATTGCCTGGAATTATCTGGAATTTTAAGTCATCAAGCAAGTCATAGACTTTAAAGCTGGTCTAGAAAAGTGGTTGTCAAACTCAGTGGCATCAGCATCAAATTGTTAGGAATGTAATCAGGCCTTACCCCAGTACCTCTGAGGGTGGAGCCCCACAATCTGTAGTTTAATAAGCCCTCCAGGTGCTACTGATGTTCACTCAAGTTTGGTTCTCACTGACCAAGCAACTGGAATTTCCTCTGGCAGTTTCTCCACCATCATTGCTGAATACTTCCTTCCCTCCCGGTCCATCCTCATCTCCCCTCCTCACCCCATAACCACCTGAGCAAATATAAAAAAATGATCTGCACATCTCAAAAAGAACGTAAAACTTTATTAAGAACATCTTATATTGTCATCAGATACAACCAAAGAAAAGGGGGTAAAGAAATAGGGAGACTTCATCTTACCATGTGCTATTGCCACCTCAGAACAGACTCATGTGTGGATGGCTGGAATTTCAGATAACAACAAATCCTCTGTATAAATAAATTAAGTAACACAATGCTCCCTTTCTATACAGAGAAGAACTGAGTTTACACTTTTAAAAGCTGTGATATAGTGCAACAACTATTAGGACTGCCGCTTAGAAGCTACCTCTTAATAGAATACAAAGCGGTTTAGTAGCTTTATGTTATTTCATATAAATTTTTTGAATGGAAAATTCCGAAAGGACAGTCTAACTTTCCTAATTAATTTGTACTTTTGAGAGCTTTCTTTCTGAAGATTTCTCAGAACCAGTTCAATAATAATAGATGAGTTGCTCATCTACAATGACAACCAACAACCTGGTTTTAATTTTGCAAATCAAAATGACCAGGTCATCTCAGCTTTTGCTGATCCTGAAAGAGTTCTTATAGAAAAACCCTGATTCAGAGTGCATGTGAGATGAGGCACCAAATAGCTGCACCTGGACTGGTTTTCCTAGAAGGGGAGGTTGGCTATTGAGCACAGCTGATTTTCCCAGACTCCCAGGCTCCCCCATGTGGTTCTTTTACTTACTGTATTGATAGAAGGAGCAGAGGAACACCAGGGAATCTGTTCAAATTGCCACTCCAGACAGCTCTCTGCACTGTTTGTGGAGAAAAGAGTGATGGTATCCATTCAAACCAAATATGCCTACTGCAAGTATGGTGACATGCTTTTCTCTTGAGGGGCCAGGCCAAGCTGCACTCAAAATGCATGATTTGCCTCATGTACACAGTGAAGAAAATGTTCATGATTTAGAATTTGGTATTAGAGTACCCCCAGCTAACCCAGCTAAAGTTTCTTGAGAAATTTTAGTCCCCCTTTTAGAAAGGAAGGCTATTTACAGCTAAGGCTTACCACATTAACTATCAAGACTTCTAAACCAGACCATATCATTTGTGTTCATAGTCAGTGAATTAACCAGCAACCGAAGGCTTATGAATACTTGGTCAAAGGGCAAAACTGGGGGTAGGATTCAGGTTGAGTACGATCACTTACCACAAACTGCATCAAGCTCTTTAAAAAAAATAATGCATTTTTATAATAAATATTTAGAGCAGATACTGGCATTAAAATCAATATCTAAGTCAGAAGTCTTTCTTAAATGGTGAAAATATTTCAACAAACTTCTAGTAGGTTTCAAATCTTCCCAGGAGTACATAGTTTATAAATTAGTAGTAAATGGAAAAAAAATGTGTTTTGAATAATTCACCATTTTAGCAGATCATAAATAAGGTCAAGATGCTACAAAATAAGTTAATACACAAGTTTTTGCTTTCACTTTAACAAAGTGGCGTACGTTTGTAACAGGTATAACCAGGTCTCAATAATCGTGCATTCGTCACACCCTCCACCCCCACGTATCCTACACCTAGGGATAGAGCCACACAAGACAGAGTGTAAGTCTGGCTGCTACACACCATTTCCTTAGTGCAGAGTGATGTTACAAATGCTGGTCAGGATTTGCCGACCACATTACAAGTTCAGTACATTCATGGTTAAGTGGATTAGGTTCCTGGGTGAACTCTCTGTGGGAGTGTTCACAGGGAACCTAATTACCACTGTTCCTGTGGAAAACGCGCCCCGAGTCCCAGAAGTTGACTAAAACCTTTGGGATATAAGCCATGTATGGGTGGGAACTACTACTAAGTGTGTCTGTTTTGGAGAGGCCAAACCGTTCAAAGCACCGTTCTGGAAACCACTGGCTGCTAAAATGAAATATTGGCTTTCTCCTTCACATACAGTAAATTCACCTTAACTATAATTTCTAATACTGAGAAAGCGTGAAGCCATTCAGACTAGTGAGACATAACTGACCTGTGGGATTTAAAAAGCTGTTTTATTGACTAAGATGAATCTTCTTACAACAAAAAGAAAAATGTCTAATATGTAATGAACAACAAAAAAAGTTTATCTTAAATAATCACTGAGTACAAAATCCACAGCTTAACAGTGTGATTTAAAGAGAAAGCAGGAGAGCATGCAATTGCTCTAACACAGGGTTAGAAATAAAAGGTAAAAGTACATTTGTTTTGGTAATTCTAAATATACAAATATAATATTTACCATATCTACCCTGTAGTGTAGGACTGCTTAATTCCCAAATATATGTAATTCAAAAACCTTAAGGAAACATTAAAAATGTTCCAGGCTACTTTACTGAACATTAATGAATATTGAGTTCATGAGATATTAGAGCTAAAAATACTACTGTTTTTTAAAGTTAAGTGGCTAAGAGAATATTAAGGTACCATTATTTTACCCTTCTTTTAATCCCACAGATGGCTTTTTATGTTAAAAGGATCAATTATGTTAAAAGGAGCTTGATTTGACAGAGATTCCAGAATCAGAGTTGTTCTCTTGGTACAATGTCAAATTTTTTTTAAACATTTCCAAAAGCATTTTCATAGCTACCTACCTAAATAACTCTAAACAGCTTTTAATCAAGGGGTCCCTATATAACACTCCTTTTATCCTACACTGTGGCTGTTGGATGGAACCCCTGTTGTGGGAAAGTTCTCTAGGTTTTGATCTGACCCTCAAAACAACATCCATGTTTAGTATTAAATGACCGACCTCTGGGGAATAAGGAATCTAAGGTGTTGAGAGGCACAGAACTGATGTTTTGGTTGAGGAGAAGGGTGAAAATCAAGCTGGAACGCCTAGTCCCTTCTACAATCAAGTCCTAACTATACCATAATAAAGTCTCAACCAACCTGATTAGTTCTTACTCTTTAGGAATCACATACTATACACTGATTAGATACTGAAGAAAATAAAGGAAAACATTTGAAAATACACGAAGAAATAGAAACATGGAAATTTCTCACAAGGCCCTGGATCAAAAAAATTTACAAAAAGATCTTTTGAAAATAATCACTACTTGTGAGCTTAGTACACAGAAATTCACTTTGTTTAAACTAAGTCATGTTAACTTACCAATAAAATAGTAAACAAACCAACATTTTAAACAATTTTATAAATTACCTGTCATTTCTTTTTGTTAATGTCACTCTCTCAACAATATACAAAAATAACACTACAGCACTATCCACCTAACCTGTCTCCATCTCTTGCAAAGTCCTGGGCCCTGGAAAGAGACTGGTCATCAATCTTCACTGTAGATGTCCCCCGCAAAGGGCAGGTGCATGTGGCTGCCAGTGACATTGGGCAATCGAGATAAGTCCGGCAGGCTCTGGATCCGGGACCTGAGTTCTTTGCGCACCAAGGAAACTCTGGCTAACTTGCGCTTGTATTCCTGTAACATCAAACCACTCTCATTAGCACTGTGGGAGTTCAGAGAGGAGCTATCTAGCTTATCCAGCTAATGCTCTGCAGAAAATCTGATGAAGCACTCAGTTTATGCTGAAAAACAAGATTATGTGAGCCTTAGGATCAAGAGAGGGATTTGGGAAATACTAAAGTAGAGAAACTCATTCTTAGGAAAAACTACAATCTTAAATTGCTGCTTCACACCTGTAAAAAGAAGACTAACATATTAATGTATCAATATGTAACTGAAGCACATAGATTCTCAGGTATACTGGGGTAAGGATAAGAAAAAGTATGTATTTATTTCCACAAGCTTAAAATAAAATTTAGCAGTGTTTTTGACTATAAATGTTGGCAAAAAACCACAGGAGTATTATCAGTATCTTTGAGTTTATCTCGAATAGAAATCAGATGCTTCATTGTTACATCATTTTTCACATTTATCACTACTTTGAAATAATTAGACCAACTGCTAGTGTTACTTATCAGTAAAGAAGCATGTATTACTGTACAAGCTTTATTACTTCAATAGCTATTTCAATATAACTTTCCTATTGTAACGTTATGCATTTTATTTTCTACATTTAAAATATTTAACTTGTTTGGGAGTTCGTGTAAAAAAATAAATAAATACAAAAAAATAAAATAAAATATTTAACTTGAGAAGGGGTTCAAGGCTTCATAGGCTCACCAAAGGATCTCAATGGCACAAAGGAAAAAAACTTAGGAAACCCTGCAAACAGCAGCCTAAGGTGTCGGACTACAAACCAATAAAGGTCACGTTTGGCTTAGGGGGAACAGGCCATTCTCTGTAGTGGAAATATCTTTTATTAATAACTGAAGTTTTCAGACTTCAACCAGAAGAGAGGAACCTTCTTTACTCCATCACATAGTAGAGGCAGGGTGTGTAAAGACTAGAAACTTTTCCTCCCTCTGACCAAGGGTAAGCTCCCCAAGACAGAGCAGGTGAGTGAGCTTTCACCTGGGGTAGGCGGCCTATCCACAAGCCCCTTTTTGTTTCTCAACTCTGACTGAATCGCCTAGGAAGTTTTTGGAGAAACTCAGAATTCTCAAAAGAACACCAGCCTCAGTTCAGTTCAGTTCAGTTCAGTTCAGTCGCTCAGTCGTGTCCGACTCTTTGCGACCCCATGAATCGCAGCACGCCACGCCTCCCTATCCATCACCATCTCCTGGAGTTCACTCAGACTCACGTCCAACGAGTCCGTGATCGACCATCAGTTAAATGAGAACCTCTGGAAGCAGGTCCAGAGCTCTTGAATTTTGTAAAAGCTCCCCCAAAGGAAGCTAATATATGAGCCTCTTCTCTATAGGTTTTGTCTAAACATGAAATCAGGGAAGCTTCTCTGTATTACTTAGCTCCCTCTTTTAAAGGACAACCATTAATTTGCCTGGGGAAAGGAGTCTGTCAGAATTACTATATCCCAACCACTCTAAGGCAATGTGGGAAAGAGGGTTTCTGAAGCACACTGGGGAAGTGAGCACCCTGGCAGACAAAGCCAACGAGGCTGAAAGCTGGGCACGTTGTAGGACAGCTGTGGACACGCGAGAGAGGTGTCCATTCTTGCCGTGTCTGCCTGTCCTTGCACTTTTAATCCATAATCAAGGTCGAGGTTGAGTAAGGGAGTTTAATAGGGATCTAAAACCTCAAGGTTAAGACTTTCCCGTTCCCTTTTCCCCTTTACCAGTGACACTCTGGCACAGCAGGTAGGTTTCAGCACAGCAGCTCTGAGTGGCACACAGCAGAGCAGCAAGGTGTTCATTCTAGATACACACTTTTCAGTCCATACACACCTCCACTCTTAGCACATTTCTTCAGAATACTCTGGTGGGGGCGGAGGCAAACACATGCCTCCATCTGTCCCGTCTGTGTGCATGCTCAGTGGCTTCAGCTGTCTCTGACTCTTTGCGACCCCATGGCAGGCTCCTGTCCATGGGATTTCCCAGCAAGAATACTGCAGTGGGTTGTCATGCCCTCCTCCAGATCGTCCTCACCCAGGGATAGAACCCACAGCTCCTATGTCTCCTGCATAGCAGGCAGATTCTTTACCACTGAGCTACCGGGGAAGCCCCCATCTGTCCCTGTTTGTACTAAATAACACCTAAAGTACTCTGAGGTTAGCACGATGGATTCAGATGCTGTTCAAACATGCACAGAAGTAATTTCTCTGCTCCTCTTGAGGCTAGATGTCCTGAGAAGTCTCATGTGCTTTTAGTGATCATTACCACCCATCCTAATTTCAAGTTTCTAGCAACCACACAGGCTGTTCTTGTTACTGAGATTTATCTTAATCCTTTGATTCAAAGGATCTATGGCAATATGCCAGCAAATTTGGAAAACTCAGCAGTGGCCACAGGACTGGAAAAGGTCAGTTTTCATTCCAATTCCAAAGAAAGGCAATGCCAAAGAATGCTCAAACTACCGCACAATTGCACTCATCTCACACGCTAGTAAAGTAATGCTCAAAATTCTCCAAGCCAGGCTTCAGCAATATGTGAACCGTGAACTCCCTGATGTTCAAGCTGGTTTTAGAACAGGCAGAGGAACCAGAGATCAAATTGCCAACATCCGCTGGATCATGGAAAAGGCAAGAGAGTTCCAGAAAAACATCTATTTCTGCTTTATTGACTACGCCAAAGCCTTTGACTGTGTGGATCACAATAAACTGTGGACAATTCTGAAAGAGATGGGAATACCAGACCACCTAACCTGCCTCTTGAGAAATCTGTATGCAGGTCAGGAAGCAACAGTTAGAACTGGACATGGAACAACAGACTGGTTCCAAATAGGAAAAGGAGTACGTCAAGGCTGTATATTGTCTCCCTGCTTATTTAACTTATATGCAGAGTACATCATGAGAAACGCTGGACTGGAAGAAACACAAGCTGGAATCAAGATTGCCGGGAGAAATATCAATAACCTCAGATATGCTGATGACACCACCCTTATGGCAGAAAGTGAGGAGGAGCTAAAAAGCCTCTTGATGAAAGTGAAGGAGGAGAGCGAAAAAGTTGGCTTAAAGCTCAACATTCAGAAAACGAAGATCATGGCATCCGGTCCCATCACTTCATGGGAAATAGATGGGGAAACAGTGGAAACAGTGTCAGACTTTATTTTTTTGGGCTCCAAAATCACTGCAGATGGTGACTGCAGCCATGAAATTAAAAGACGCTTACTCCTTGGAAGAAAAGTTATGACCAACCTGGATAGTATATTCAAAAGCAGAGACATTACTTTGCCGACTAAGGTCCGCCTAGTCAAGGCTATGGTTTTTCCTGTGGTCATGTATGGATGTGAAAGTTGGACTGTGAAGAAAGCTGAGCGCCAAAGAATCGATGCTTTTGAACTGTGGTGTTGGAGAAGACTCTTGAGAGTCCCTTGGACTGCAAGGAGATCCAACCAGTCCATCCTGAAGGAGATCAACCCTGGGATTTCTTTGGAAGGAATGATGCTAAAGCTGAAACTCCAGTCCTTTAGCCACCTCATGCAAAGAGTTGACTCATTGGAAAAGAGTCTGATGCTGGGAGGGATTGGGGGCACGAGGAGAAGGGGACGACAGAGGATGAGATGGCTGGATGGCATCATTGACTTGATGGACGTGAATCTGAGTGAACTCTGGGAGTTGGTGATGGACAGGGAGGCCTGGCATGCTGCAATTCATGGGGTCGCAAAGAGTCGGACACGACTGAGTGACTGAACTGAACTGAACTGAACTATGATTATACAGTGGAGATGAGTAATAGATTTACAAGACTAGATCTGATAGAAAGTGTGCCTGATGAACTATGGACAAAGGTTCATGACAATGTAAAAGAGACAGGGATCAAGACCATCCACAAGGGGGTCGGGAAGGAGATACAAATAAGCAAAATGGCTGTCTGAGGAGGACTTTCAAATAGCTGTGAAAAGCAGAGAAGTGAAAAGCAAAAGAGAAAAGGAAAGATATACCCATATCAATGCAGAGTTTCAAAGAAAAACATGGAGAGGTAAGAAAGCTTTCCTCAGTGATCAAGTGCAAATAGAGGAAAACAATAGAACGGGAAAGAGTAGAGATCTCTTCAAGAAAATTAGAGATACCAGGGGAATATTTCATGTAAAGATGGGCTCAATAAAGGACAGATATATTAGGGACCTTACAAAAGCATAAGATATTATGAAGAAGTGGCAAGAATACACAGAACTGTACAAAAAAAGACCTTTATGACCCATATGATCTCGATGGTGTGATCACTCTCCTAGAGCCAGATATCCTGGCATGTGAAGTCAAGTGGGCCTTAGGAAGCATCACTATGATCAAAGCTAGTGGAGGTGATGGAATTCCAGTTGAGCTATTTCAAATCCTGAAAGATGATACTGTTAAAGTGCTGCACTTAATATGCCAGAAAATTTGGAAAAATCAGCAGTGACCACAGGACTGGAAAAGATCAGTTTTCATTCTAATCCCAAAGAAAGGCAATGCCAAAGAATGCTCAAACTACCAAATAATTGCAGTCATCTCACATGCTAGTAAAGTAATGCTCAAAATTCTCCAAGCCAGGCTTCAACAATCAATGAACAGTGAACTCCCTGATGTTCAAGCTGGATTTAGAAAAGGCAGAAAAACCAGAGATTAAATTACCAACGTTCGCTGGATCATCAAAAAAGCTTCAGAGTTCCACAGAAACATCTATTTCTGCTTTATGACCATGCCAAAGCCTTTGACTGTGTGGATAAACAATATACTGTTGAAAATTCTGAGAGAGATGGGAATACCTGACCACATGACCTTTCTCCTGAGAAATCTGTATGCAGGTCAAGAAGCAACAGTTAGAACTGGACATGGCCACAACAGACTGTTGCCAAATAGGAAAAGGCTGTATGTTGTCACCCTGCTTTATTTAACTTATATGCAGAGTACATCATGAAAAACCCTGGACTGAATGAAGCACAATCTGTAATCAAGATTGATGGGAGAAATATTAATAACCTAAGACATGTAGATGACACCACCCTTTGAGAGAAAGTGAAAAAGCAAACAAACAAACAAAAAACTAAAGAGCCTCTTGATGAAAGTGAAAGAAGAGAGTGAAAAATTTGGCTTAAACCAATACAATATTGTGAAGTAAAATTTAAAAAAAAAAATCAGCATTCAGAAAATTAAGATCATGACATCTGGTCCCATCACTTCATGGCAAATAAATGGGGAAATAGTGGAAGCAATAACAGACTTTATTTTGTGGGACTCCAAAATCACTGCATATGATGACTGCAGCCATGAAATTAAAAGACACTTACTCCTTGGCAGGAAAGTTATAACCAACATAAACAGCATATTAAAAAGCAGAGAGATTACTTTACGAACGAAGTTCCTTCAAGTTAAAGCTATGGTTTTTCCAATAGTCATGTATGGATGTGAGAGTTGGACTATAAAGAAGGCTGAGCGCTGAAGAATTGATGCTTTTGAACTGTGATATGAAGATTCTTGAGAGTCCTTTGGACTACAAGGAGTTCTAACCAGTCTATCCTAAAGGAAACTGGTCTTGAATATTCATCGGAAGCACTGATGCTGAAGCTGAAACTCCAATACTTTGGCCACCTGATGAGAACTGACTCACTGAAAAAGACCCTGATTCTTTGAAAGATTAAAGGTAGAAGAGAAGGGAATGACAGATGATGAGATGGTTGGATGGCCTCACCGACTCCATAGATTTGAGTTTGAGTAAACTCCGGGCATTGGTGATGGACTAGGGAGCCTGGCCTGCTGCAGTTCATGGAGTCCCAAAGAGTCAGACATGACTAAGCAACTGAACTGAACTGATAAAAGCATGAAAGTTATGTTCCTTAAAATCATATCACAGAATTCATATTTATAAAAATCCCCCAACATGCAATCACATAGAAATTAAACCAGTGGTTGTTGAGGGCTGAAGATAAAAATGAATTATTTGTAAATGAGGACATTCCTACTTGTTCTGCCTTCTAAATTTTGGAGTCATTTAGCAATAATTGAATTTGTGTGACGGAGTATTTGAAGATCTTTACTTCATTGGAATAGTGCAATAGTTTAGATGGACAAGTCCTTTTCCTCATATGCTTTTGCATTCTCTAAACATACCCAGGGCTAGTCTAGTGGAGTCACAAATGGAATTTAGTGCTTAGCACACTGACTTATTACACTTACTATAATGCAGGTCATTCTGTAACTACCTATGTTGCCTTCTCTGCTTGTAAATGGATTTAAAATTCTTTTGTGTAAATATCTTAAAAAAAAAAAGCTGGAATTAACAATAAAAAACAAAGTTTGGGGTAATAAATCTTCTTTAGTAAACACTTAGGTAAGTAAAGGAGATTAAGTCTACCTGAGTAGAGAAAAATCTGAAATTTTATTTTGCTATTGCCCTGGCTATCTTGAAAGATGCATATTCAATTAGGAAAAAAACAAAAATAGAGTAGCACATATGATGGAGAACTTAATGGTATGCAATTTAGCTCTTAAATCTAGATTTTACTCTAAACTAAAAGATTTTATTCCCAATTTAACTTTAAATATCTAAGAGAAACATGAAACAATATAGGTACTGTGTTTGACTTTTCTATTTTTCTTAAATTCAAGAAAGGAGAGCAACACATAAACAGATAAAGTAGTCTTAATTATATGGTATGAGTAATGATAACACTCCCACAACTGTTACCATTTTTGTTTTCAATTATGATAGCCTCTCACTTAGATTCAAATATTATTTATTTCATAATATTCTTGTTGAAATTATCAACAAATATAATTACAAAAAATATATTTTATTAACTAGTAATTTTATTCCATTGTCAACACTATTATGAAAAAATATAACTTAATTAATATGTATACTTCAAAATTTTAGCTATGATAAAGTTTTTAATTTCTTGTAGAATCCTCACAAGATTTGGATGGAAAATACTGATAAATCCTTTTAAATATAGTGTTCTTTTTGTTGTAATTAATTGTTATAAATTGAATAATCTCCTCACTTCCAAAACATTGTTTTATATTTTTTAAATCAAGGGTTCCTTATATCTGATGACAATATACCTCATTTTTCTATTTTTTTGCTCTCTTACTTTCACAATTGAAACTGGTAATAATTTTGGAACCCATGCCATTTTGTCATGTAGTTACAGCTTGCTCTTTTATAAAAGAAAATTAGAAAACCGCTGAGTGTTATAGCTATTAATGGTTGTTAGAAAAGTATAATAAAGGATTTCCTTTACAGAGGATCACAAAGCTTTTATGTCATTATTCATGAATGACTAATGCATTCAAAGGACTAGAGCACTGATCTCCAAGGCTAAGATGATGGACAGTGAAGAGGGAAAGAGAGGCTAAGAGAAAGTCATTTGTCATATGTGAAGATTTAATAACAGACTTGCCTAGAATGAGGCATTTTAGCTGAATTTAGAAAAAGAAACTTTTATTACATGTGAGTTATCATTCATGGCTTCTCAGATCATCCAGGACAAATATGCTGGATATCCTTGGATAACTGAATGTTTTTAAAGCCCATTAGCAATACAAATTCTAGAAAGTAATAAACAGGACTTAGGTAATGCCACGAAACTACACTTTTATTTCCTTTCTTTTACCAGATCACATATATGTTCCTCAAGTTGTGGGCACTAAAAGAATCATAAATAGGGCCTCTGCATTTGTGATTCTCTAAGTAAAGGAAACAAGCTTTGGGTTAATAAAACATAACATGATTTTATTACAAGGACTTATAATAGTTTCCAGAATCCCAGGAAAGACTGAATATCAAGAAGGGCAAGATCCAGAAATGTTTTTGGCATCATGATAGGAGGAACTAACGGTTCTCATCAGGATAGCTCCGTTACTAAGAATCAGTTTCTGATATTTTTGTTTAAATATTTTTCAGTTCAAAATCCAAGTTCTGGAGAGAGATAGCCATGTGATCATCAAAGGAGAATGTGTTCATGACCTTATTTGTAAAGCTGCATGAAAAGGTTCACAAGTGTTACTGCAAGGAGGGATATTGAGATCGTGTCATTTTTTAAAAAAAGGAAATTAATGATGGAAAGATTAAAAAATAAAAGTTATGAACTACACCTGGACTCAATCTCCTTCAGATCTATTTGAGTGTGTGTGTAATAATTACAAAAGCACATTGAGTGTTTATATATTGTCCCTAAACTATGTGCCTCAAAGTGAGACTGATCAGAAGCTGGCCTTTATAGAATAATGTCCATAACTGTCTTTGGTCTAGCGGCACCTTAACATCATATAGAAATCTAATTTATCAGGAAAGAATGAATGAACTTCAGACTGAGGTGATCTATCAATACATTAATCCCAAGCATATAATTGCTAAATTTACTTTGGAATCTGGACACAAATTAATTACCAAGTAAATGCTCAAGGAATCATTACTGTGACTATCTGGCTTAGGTATATGGTCTAACTAAAGAAAGATTACAGAAAAAGTAGTTTTATTCATTGGGACTAAAATAGTTCTAGATTCTTTAGAATAATACAAGGATTTGTATTATGATTGGGGAATAAATTGTGGCTTAATTTTTATAGATTTTTAATATACAAAAAGAATGAGATTTTGCAAACAGTATTCCTTAACATGAAAATAGGGAATTCCCTAGCAGCCAGTGTCGGAAGGACTTCCCACTTTCATTGTCAAGGGTATCGGTTTTACCCCAGTCAGGGAACAAAGATCCCGCAAGCTGCACAGTGTTTCAAAATAAAATAATAATAAATTTAAAAAAAAAAAAAAGAAAAGAAAACAGAGTCAATAAAACAATCCCCTTAAGTTGATGGAATGTATCAGTCATTTCATCCAATGATTTAAGAATGAATGTGGGCTTCTCTGGTAATCAGTGGTGAAGAATTAGCCTGCCAGTGCAGGAGACATGGGTTCAGTCCCTGGGCCTGAAAGATCCTACATGCCACAGAGTAACTGAGCTCAGTGCTGCAACTAGTGAAACCCATGTGTCAGAGAGCCTGTGCTCTGCAACAGTCATTTCATCCAATGATTTAAGAATGAATGTGGGCTTCTCTGGTAATCAGTGGTGAAGAATTAGCCTGCCAGTGCAGGAGACATGGGTTCAGTCCCTGGGCCTGAAAGATCCTACATGCCACAGAGTAACTGAGCTCAGTGCTGCAACTAGTGAAACCCATGTGTCAGAGAGCCTGTGCTCTGCAACAGGGAAGCTACTGCAGTCAGAAGCCTGTGCACCACGGCTAGAGAGTGGGCCCTGCTGCCGGCAACCAGAGAAAAGCCCACACAGCAACAGAGACCCAGCAGAGCCTAAAAATGAATACGTGAAACCTAAATAATGAATAACTCTTCTTTATATTTAAGGAGTGTTCTAAAAGGATTCCCAGGTGGCTCAGTGGTAAAGAGTATGCCTCAGTGGTAAAGAGTATGCTTCAGTGGTAAAGAGTATGCCTGCAGATGCAGGAGATGCAGGTTCCATCTCTGGGTCAAGAAGATCCCCTAGAGAAGGAAATGGCAACCCACTTCAGTATTCATACCTGGAAAATCCCATGGACAGACAAGACTTGTTGGCTATCACTCATGGGGTCGCGAAGATTTGGACAGCACTTAGTGACTGAGCAGATGGGCAACGGTGCTCTAACAAAAAAGGGTGCGTTTGGTGGTGGTGGTAGTGAGAGGGGTTTCTGTCATCACGGAACTTTAATTCTACTAGAGAAGATACAAAATAAATATCCCCATGAGTATATGATACAATTAATGTGAGCCACTTGTACTACTATGAAATAAAGAGAAGGTACAGAGATAGGGAAAAATGGGCTGAAAGTAATGTGGAGGACAGATATTAAATTTTAGATAGAGTGATTAGGAAAGGCATCTATAATTATCATTTAGAATGAAACTCTAGATCTCTTTAAGAAAATTATAGAAACTCTAGATCTCTTCAAGAAAATTAAAGGACAATTTCATGCAAAGATGGGCACAATAAAGGACAAAAACAGTATGGACCTAACAGAAGCAGAAGATATTAAGAAGAGGTGGCAAGAAGACATAGAAGAAATACACAGCAAGGATCTTAATTACCCAGATAACCATGAGGGTGTGATCACTCACAAGAGCCAGATATCTTGGAGTGCAAAGTCAAGTGGGCCTTGGGAAGACTTGCGAGCTGGAGGAGATGATGGAATTCCAGCTGAACTCTTTCAAATCCTAAAAGATGATTCTGTGAGAGTGCTGTACTCAATATCCCAGCAAGTTTGGAGAATTCAGCAGGGGCCACAGGACTGGAAAAGTCAGTTTTCATTCCAACCCCAAACAAAGGCAATGTCAAAGAATGTTCAAACTACTGCACAATTACACTCATCTCACATGCTAGCAGAGTAATGCTCAAAATTCTCCAAGTTAGGCTTCAACAGTATGTGAATGGAGAGCTTCCAGATGTTCAAGCTGGATTTAGAAAAGGAGGAGGATCCAGAGATCAAATTGCCAACATTTGTTGGATCATAGAAAAACCAAGAGAATTCCAGAAAAATATCTACTTCTGCTTCATTGACTACACTAAAGCTTTTGACTGTGTCAATCATAGCAAACTGTGGAAAATTCTTAAAGAAATGGGAACACTTTACCTGTCTCCTAAGAAAGCTGTATGCAGGTCAAGAAGCAACAGTTAGAACTAGACAAGGAAAAACACACTGCTTCAAAATTGGGAAAGGAGTTCATTAAGGGTGTATATTGTCACCCTGATTATTTAACTTATATGCAGAGTACACTATGAGAAATGTTGGACTGGATGAAATACAAACTGTAATCAAGACTGCTGTGAGAAATATCAATAATCTCAGATATGCAGATGACACCATCTTTATGACAGAAAGCAAAGAGGAACTAAAAAGCCTCTTGATAAAAGTAAAAGAGGAGAGTGAAAATGCTGGCTTAAAACTCAACATTCAAAAACGAACCTCGTGGAATCCAGCCCCATCACATCATGGCAAAAAGATGGCAAAACATGAAAATCATGGCAGACTTTCTTTTCCTGGGCTCCAAAATCACTGCAGGCAGTGACTGCAGCCATGACATTAAAAGACACTTGCTTCTTGGAAGAAAAGCTATGGCCAACTTAGACAGCATATTAAAAAACAGAGACATGACTTTGCCAGCAAATGTCCCTATAGTCAAGGCTATGGTTTTTCCAGTAGTCATATATAGATGGGAGAGTTGGACTATAAAGAAGGCTGAGAGGTGAAGAATTAATGCTTTTGAACTGTGGTATTGGAGAATACTCTTGAGAGACCCTTGGACTGCAAGAAGATCTAACCCGTCAATCCTAAAGGAAAATCAACCCTGAATATTCATTGGAAGGAGTGATGCTGAAAATGAAGATCCAATACTTTGGCCATCTGATGCAAAGAGCTGACTCACTAGAAAACACCCTGATGCTGAGAAAGATTGAAGGCAAGAGGAAAAGGCGATGACAGAGGATGAGCTTTTTGGATGTCATCACCAACTCAATGGACATGAGTTTGAGCAAGCTCTGGGAGAATGGTGAAGGACAGGTAAGCCTGGCATGCTGCAGTTCATGGGGTCACAAAGAGTTGGACAGAACTGAGCGACTGAACAACAACAAATTATCATTTGATAATTACAATAAAGAGACAAGACAAGGAGTTAAATCACACATATATTATCTAACCTGAAAGACTTGGTTAACTAATATCTGATATGATTTTAGTGGGCTTCCCAGTTGGTGCTAGTGGTAAAGAACACCCTCGCAAGTGCAGGAGACATAAGAAATGCAAGTTTGATCTCTGGGTTGGGAAGATCCCCTGGAGAAGGAAATGGCAACCCACTCAAGTATTCTGTAGAATTCCATGGACAGAGGAGCTGGTGGGCTCCTGTCCATAGGTTTGCAAAGAGTCAGACACAACTGAGCAACTATCACACACACACATACCATCATTCCCTTTCTATTATCCTTGCTTCTAACTTCCTTCACATGTAATTATACTTTGAGGCCACTTGCAGGCAATTGCAACTTTTCTTGTTTTGCAAAACAGCACCCAGGAGTCGAAAACCTCATAGAACAGAGTTTGGCAAACACCCTGTGGAAGTGTAAAAGTCCAAATTATTTGCATTGAGTAGGGAAAAATTCTGTGAAGCAATTCACCTTTAGGTCTTTCCTAAGGATTCAGGCTAAAGTGAGACTGTGAGACTGCCTGAAATTGCACACTTGCTCCTACTTCCTCACCAGTGTCTTCAGGAGCACTTTTCTGATAAATCACTAGAACATCTTAAGGATAGCTTCTGAAGACATAACCTAAGACAATATCCTCTTCTGTTTTACCTCATACCCTCTAGCTCCTCTTCATTGCTTTCAGTTGCCAGCTTTTCCTTCTCCCTCTGACATATAAATGTTGAGTTCATCAGCACTTAACCCTAGATGCTTTTCTAACTATCTGCTCTCTAGGCAATTTCATCTATTCCTATGGCTAATGCTAGTAGCAATTTTTTTCACTTTCAAGTTAGACTTTCCTCTAAGCTTTAGACAATATATCTAATACTCTGCTCAATATTCCTACTTGGCTGTCTCACAGATAACTCAAACTCAATATACCTCAGAATGAAAAGTTTTCTGTTGTTTGGCCGCTAAGTCGTGCCGACTCTTTGGGACCCC
Organism: Oreotragus oreotragus; assembly: GCA_006410675.1. Taxonomy (NCBI): domain Eukaryota; kingdom Metazoa; phylum Chordata; class Mammalia; order Artiodactyla; family Bovidae; genus Oreotragus; species Oreotragus oreotragus. The sequence continues at coordinate 209,239 of SJYX01014264.1, forward strand.
ATGGACTGCAGCAGTCCAGGCTTCCCTGTCCTTCACCATCTCTCAGAGTTTGCTTAAACTCATGTCCTTCGAGTCAGTGATGCCATCCAACCATCTCATCCTCTGTTTCCCCCTTCTCTTGCCCTCAGTCTTTCCCAGCATTAGGCTTTTTTGCAGAGTCAGCTCTTCACATCAGGTGGCCAAAGTATTAGAGTTTCAGCTTCAGCATCACTCCTTCCAACGAATATTCAGGGTTGATTTCCTTTAGGATTGACTGGTTTGATTTCTTTGCAGTCCAAGGGGCTCTCAACAGTCTTCTCCAACACCACAGTTTGAAAACATCAATTCTTTGGTGTTCAGCCTTCTTTATGGTCCAACTCGCTCATCCTTATGTGACTGCTGGAAAAACCATAACTTTGACTATATGGAACTTTCTCGGCAACGTTATATCTCTGCTTTCATAATTTTTCTTTCATAGTTATTCTTCCAAGGAGCGAGCATCTTTTAATTTTGTGGCTGCAGTCACTGTCTGCATTGATTTGGGAGCCCAAGAAAATGAAATATGACACTGTTTCTACTTTCTCCCCTTCTATTTGCCATGAAGTGATAGGACCAGATACCATGATATTCATTTTTTGAATGCTGAGTTTTAAGCCAACTTTTCACTCTCCTCTTTTAGCTTCATCAAAAGGCTCTTTAGTTACTCTTCACTTTCTGCCATTAAAGTGATATCATTTGCATATAATCTATCTCAACTCCCATTCTATATATCATGTAATCACATTGTGGAAGAAAATCAGCCAGATAATTGTTACCATAAGAATTTTATTAACAAAAATGATAGGCATGAGAAGGCTTCAAAGTTAAAACTTGAGGGAGCAGTGTGGAAAGTTTTACTGGGTTAGTTTCAGGAATAGATATACTTTATACAGTTTAGCAGCCACTGAACAATCTGGTTTGTATCAAGAGGGATGAAGAGACAGTAGATAATTTGTGTGCAAGAGAAAATGAAAGGAAGAGTTGAAATTTTCAAGTATACACAAAGGTCATAAAGGAAAATTCTGTTTTTCCATCTCTCACAACATCCTTGTCCTACATCTCACTTGCCTTACCCTAAGAGCAGTTCACTATATTTCTCCTGGATTATTCCAGTGATCTTCAAAATGGCCTCTATATACTATGAACCTTCTATAGTCTATTTTATATGTTTTATTAAATATTTGGTAATTGTAAGATATTATAAAAGGCAGTAAAATGCATAAAGCTAAAATACTAAATTGCTCATTTCTCTGTCAGCTGGTTTAAGAAAACCTCTATGTGCTTCTCCCTAATCCTATCAATTTTGTCTTCATTCAGCAATTACCATTATCCCAACTTTCAGCTTTAATATTTATTCCCATGTCCTTAAAACATGTCTGTATCTCTAAAATATATTGTTTATTTTCCCTGTGCTTAACTATACAAAAATACTGTAAGTATTATTCTATGACTCACCATTTTCAATCAACATTGTATTCCTGATATGCATATATGTTATACGAAACTGTTATGTAATATTCCACTGTATATAAATATAATACAACTTTATACATTTTAATGTCAGAATTTTGGAGATTGTTCCTTTTTAAAAATTAAGGAATGAATTAATATTTATAAATGCCACTTCAATGAACATTTCTATACATGTCTTCTGACATACACATTATAGAGATTTCTTCAAACACTTCAGTAGAAGCACTATGTCTTTGGAGATATGTCTTCAGCTTGAATGCCAAATAATTTTTCAAAGCATTTTATATTTATAATCCTAGTAATCGTGTGTGAGAAATTCAGCTGCTCTCATTTTTTGCAAGATTTTATAGTGTGATCTAATCCATTCCTCATCCAGCAGCTACTATGACCTTTTACAAATGCAAATCTGATTAAGTCACCCACACTCTGCCTAAAATCCTTTAATGGTTTCTCATTGATCCTAGAATAAATTCTAAGAGTTTAACATTGTCAAAAGATTCTTTTTGCTCTGACCTCTCCATCATTTAATGTTTTATAACACTCTCCATGCCTTCTATTTCCACACTGGCCTTAAGGTATTTGTCCTGCCCTAAGACCTTCATATATGATACTTTTTCCTGGAACTCTTTTTTTTAACCTTTTTTTTTCCCCCTGATCAATTAACTCCTTTTGTGTTATGTTAAATGTCACTTCCTCAAGGAAGCTTTTTTGATTCCTTAGAGTTTATTAGGACCTCTCATTAACTACCTTTGTATGTAGTTTTTTTCTAAATACAGCATTTATCACAAAAATAATTAAGAAATGTTACATGTGTTCTTTAATGTGCCTGCTAGTAACATTCAGTGTCAAATGAGGTCAGTTGCAGTCTCTGGTTCTATGTTGTTCACGAAATTATTTGGAGCCACTGTCAAATATTTTCTATAGTCAGTGCTTATTATATATGTTGAATGGGAATGGCTAATCTCTATATTTGTACAAACACACACATTATATCAATTTTCATCCAGAAGTGGTAAGTTATTATTTAGCAAAAATTCATGTCTCCTCTATATTCCCAATTCCCCCAACTTCTAAATGAGGAGGACATTCTTTTGTGCCATTAATATTCATCTTAGCCATGAATCACTTTGATCAATGGAATGTGGAAGGCAGGATGAAAGCTGAAACATGGAATGTGCTTGCTCTTTTAGGTATGCCATCTTGCCTTCTACCATCACCATGAGAAGGATATACTTTAGCCAGCTTGTTAGTCCCTTACAAATGTGGGAGTCACATGAGGCAGAACTGAGGGAAGTGCAGATCAGGCAAATACCACAGACTAATCCAGACACTGAGATATAAATGATTCTTTTGATAAGCTTTTTGAGATTTGGTGGTTAATTGCAGGCAGCGAAAGTTAAGGGGCACACCAAACTCTTAAAAGGATGAAACTTGAAAAGACACTGTATGGTCAGGCCACCCAAGATGGCTGTTCTCTGTACCTCCTGTTTGCCCAGTGCCTGCACCACCTACACTCTATTCAGCTGACTGATCTTGCGACATACTCGCCTCAGGAACTAGCTAATGACTCGTCTAACTTTAGCCGCCGTGATATCTAAGGGGACAGTGAGGAGTGTGCCCCTCTGCTGGTTTCCCTGCTGACCAATGAGCCAACCTGACATCAGTCCTCCCTAGAACTGGCAACCGCCCTGCCCTCCCCAGGTAAAAACTGCCACCTTGCTAGCCACACACAGTGGGGTGTCGCTCCAGGATCTTCCTTCAGACAGGGAAGCCCCCTTCATCCATTAAACACTGATGCCTTTGTTGCTGACTCTGGGGTCTTTCTTCAGTCTTAAATCTGGGCAAGTATAGGCCTTATAGAAGTGCAGGGTGCAGTGGAACAGATGCAAAATTAATTAACAGATTTAAGCTTTCTCAAAAAAAATTATCAATAATGTAAAATGAATCCAGTTTAGTTTGACATATAAATAGCTGCTCAGATCCTTTTTCAAAATAACTTAGATGAGGATAAAACATAAATTTAAACTTTATAAAATTTAACTGGTGGACTTCTCTATTTTAAGGCACTGATTATGAGCCTTTTACCTCATAAATCCTTTCACGCGTCTGAGTGTAAAACAATAAGGACTATGGCCATTATAAGCTATAACTGACAATTTCTCTTAACATTTTAAGGGCCAGCTTTAAACTGAACATTTTCCATTAGATGTTCACAAAAGGTTTTATAATCTTTTTTGTGATGACCTGTACTTTTCAAAGCTGAAATATAAAATACTTTTAACCAATTATCAACTATTCCTAATGTCCAAGCTTAGCATTTTAGTCACAAAGGAAAAAAAAAAAAGCCTTTTACATTTCAGAGGCAGTGAGTATATCATAACTAAAAGCATATAATTTGAGTCATGCAGATATCACAATTCAAATGCAAGATATACTTGCTAAGTTTATTCTTGGTTAAAGTAGCCTCTGCAACCTGGAAATTATCTCCAAACTCTTAGACCAAGGAGAGTTAAACTGAAGAATCTTTGTACTATCCCATAATATAAAGTTTATCAGAATTTGCCTTCTCTATTATGAGAGTCAGGATTCGTTTTTCTCAGGGTGGTGGTTTTGTGCTAGGATCCAAACAATTCTTGCATGCAGAAGCAGGAATTCTTAGAGAACCTCATAAACTTTATGATCTGCACCCCTGGTTATCATCAGTCCTTCTAGGGACAAACTTCTGAGCCATGCCAGGTTGATTCTCTCTGAAAAATTAAGACTAAAGTTCAGGGTTGGATAATTAGATCCACTGTCTACACCTAGAAGTCAAGTGATGTGAGCATGAATACTTTAAGGTAATCAAGTAGATGCTGAATGCAGGAAACAAGGCCATGTGCATAGAGGACAATAAAGCCAATATAGCACACATAGAGAGATTGCAGATAGAGTTTCCCATTATTTGGTTTCCAAAGAGCTTAGGTTCCTTGTACTCCTTTAACCTATGTACACATACTTCTTTTCATGGATTGATAACTATAAGGGGGAAAGACTTCAATATTAGGTTCAATACCATTTGCCTGTCAAACTTACCTGTGATCAAATGAGATATTTCACATCAAAATCTAACTTCTGTAATCCCAATCACAGTCTGCTGGAAAATGCCTCCACATATTCCAATTTTGCTTTCTCTTTTCTCCAAGCTGAATTCCTTTGATACTGAGATTTTTTACCTTATTTTATTATATCAGCATCAATTTGGTAGACAGAAGAACCAAAGAACAAATCAAGATAATCCAATAAAAAGAAACCCTGAAAACCTGGGTAGAAGAATATAGAAAAAAAGGGAAGAAGAAGAAAAAGAAGAAAGAGAAAGTATTCTTAACAGAAATTTTAATTACTAAACATACTATTATGGCATATTGTAGGTATTGCTGATCCTAGCACATAAAAGCAGGAACTAGTGGGAGGAGGGAGGAGAAATTAAGGAAAAAATATCATAGATCAAGGATCCCTTGTGATAGTAAGTGATTTATGGTGGCTTGTTCCCATGGTAGCCTTTTCCAGAATGCAAACCATGTTGACTTCTTTGTTGTGATCTCAGCCCCTAGGATATGCCTAGCACATATATGTGTTCGGTAAATTCCAGTGACAAGAATAAAGAATATAATAATGTCCAACTCTGGGGTTAGTTGAAGAGAGAGTCACTAAGGTACACTAAGGCATCCAGGTGAGACCATCAGGGGAGTGTAAATAGGGACAATCTGGCATGTACCTTAGGCTTTCTTACATATTGTTGATGATCTGGTCCATGTTATGCTTAGAATTCAAATTTTTCATTTCAGGTTTCAGTTCAGTTCAGTTCAGTTCAGTCGCTCATTTGTGTCCAACTCTTTGTGACACCATGAATTGCAGCACCAGGCCTCCCTGTCCATCATCAACACCCGGAGTTCACCCAGACTCACGTCTATCGAGTCTGTGATGCCATTCATCCATCTCATCCTCGGTCGTCCCCTTCTCCTCCTGCCCCCAATCCCTCCCAGCATCAGAGTCTTCTCCAATGAGTCAACTCTTCACATGAGGTGGCCAGAGTACTGGAGTTTCAGCTTTAGCATCAGTCCTTCCAAAGAAATCCCGGGGCTGATCTCCTTCAGAATGGACTGGTTGGATCTCCTTGCAGTCCATGGGACTCTCAAGAGTTATCTCCAACACCACAGTTCAAAAGCATCAATTCTTCAGCACTCAGCTTTCTTCACAGTCCAACTCTCACAACCTTAGTCGGCAAAGTAATGTCTCTGCTTTTGAATATGCTATCTAGTCATTACTGTTTAAACAAGTTTATACAGTCATTGTAGGCCATACTAATGAATATTCTTTTATTCCAGCAGGTGAAATATTTCTCTTACCAGGAAGCCTATATGCAGTGAAACTGCTGATAGCTTCCTGTAATTGAAACTACACTGCTGGTTATATACCCTCAAGTACAACTCTTATATCTACTTTTGCTACAATGCTAAGAATCATGACATTAAAATAGAGACAAAATACTCTTCAGGTCAGAAAAAAAAATTGGTGTATGTGACAAAAGAGATTATGTATTGTATTTCATCACTGAGTTGCCACTCTCGTGATATACTGTAGAGCACTAAAAGCTATTGTTCCCATGAATTATAACCCCAAATACCTTCACTCTGAAGATTCATTTTATCATGGATCTTGGTGTTATATATCACCACTGTAATGTGTAACATATTTTCAGTGACATATCTTTATGGGATGCTATAGGCAAGAGTAGAGTAATTATCGTTATAGGAAGGTTTTTACAAGAGATTTTATGTTTTAATTCTTGTGTTGAAAGTTATCTAAGTTGTCTCTGTAACAAGAAAGTTAAAAATGCTCTTAGGTTATATTGTAAAATTAGTCCTTAGGGATTTTAAATTATTTTCATTTTAAGAGGTTTCTAATGAGAAAAAAAATCAATAAAACTGTAAAAACTTTCAATGCATGCTTTTCATTTTGCATTGTTTCAGCTTGTGACATGTAACTGTTTAACAGGAAAACAAAAGAAAGGAAAGAAAAATCTTAAAGGTTCTATTTTACTACATTAAAGTAAATCATAAGCAACTGCAGAAACAGAAAGCTATTTAAATGCAAAAATCTTGCTAAATTCTCTGTCAGGCCCTACAACATTTAAATAGTTTCTAAATATTTTAAACATTATAAGGAATAGATATTTATAACATATGTGAATATTCACTTCTAGATTCAGAATGAAATTCTGGCCTGGCTAGCAATTCGTGTTTAATTACAAGTGATGTGAGAGATCCAACATTCAATGCAGACTTGATTTTTCTAGTTTAAGAACCTAGTTACTTTACACAAATTGGTAGGAGACCGTTTTCAAGCAACCCTGGCAATCAGTGTTTAATTTGTTGATAGCCTTGACAGTTGTGGCCAAAGTATAATTGGCTTGGGCCCTGGTGCAAAATAAATAAATAAATAAATTGGGTTGTGCACAAAACTAAACAACATAATTACCCACAATTAGACATTAATTATGAGGAGCAGATTTTCAAGCCCTTCTAAATCTGGCCAAAGCTAGATCTAATTATATTTTAATGTTGTGAACACATCCATGTTCCCGAGATAATCAGGTGTCCAGAAGGTACTTCCTATAGATTTTTTCATTTCATAATGGATTATTATTGCCAGGAAATTAAATATGTTTACATTTGACAATGATCTAATAATTACAGAAAATTAGTGAAGTGGGATTCAAAGTTTGGTAGTAATTTATCTACATTACCTGTTTTTTTGATCACATTAAAACTCTGGTACAAAAAGAAATAAAGATAGTATATAAAAAGATAGAATCTCATTAATGAATATGTTAAAGAGAGAAACAGCAAGAGACAGGAGAAAAATAAATTTCAGTAAGTACCTTTCACTAAATAAAGAAATCCCATCCAATATTAGATCCCAGCAGAGAACTGTCACAGCACACTGCCAGCCATAGCCTCAGGAATAGGCTTGTACTATTAGGTGGGGCATGAAAAAGTGTTTACATGAAAAATGCTTTTAGCTTAAGAAAAATTTCATTATAATTATTAATTAAAAAAGAGTCCACAGCAATTCTTTGAGACGTGAGAAGTATGTTACAGATGTTCCTTCTGATCAGAAATTGAAGAATATATTCAAATTTCAACAGGTTGGTAATATCTGAATAATAATTATCCTGTTCCTATGATCTGAACACCTGAGACAGTTATCTATGCATTCTCCTACCAGCCACTCATGGTACAATCCAACCGTTCTACTGGAGAAGTGAAAGTGAAAATGAAAGTCGCTCAGTCCTGTCTAACTCTTTGCCACCCCATGAACTATACAGTCCACAGAATTCTCCAGGCCAGAATACTGGAGTGGGTAGCCTTTCCCTTCTCCAGGGGATCTTCCCAACCCATTGATCGAACCTCCCACATTGCAGGTGGTTTCTTTACCAGCTGAGCCACACGTGTGTGTGTGTGTGTGTGTGTGTGTGTGTTAGTTGCTTAGTCGTCCCCGACTCTTTGCAACCCCATAGACTGTAGCCCACCAGGCCCCTCCATCCGTGGGATTCTCCAGGCAAGAACACTGGGGTAAGTTTCCATTTCCTTCTCCAAAAGGAACTATAGAAAGAAAACAAGTGAAGTCTCTCCATTATGTCTGACTCTTTGTGACCCCATGAACTGTAGCCTACCAGACTCCTCCATCCAAGCAATTTTGCGGGCAAGAGTACTAGAGTGGGTTGCCATTTCCTTCTCTACTGAGCCACAAGGGAAACCCAAGAATTCTGGGGTGGGTAGCCTATCCCTTCTCCAGCAGACCTCTCCAACCCAGGAATCGAACCAGGGTCTCCTGCATTGCAGGCAGATTCTTTACCACCTGAGCTATCAGGGAAGACTTTATATTGGTATGTACTCTACTTACTTGTGACTACAGGTTATTCTGTCCAGAAGACCACAGGTAAAATAAATATCCTCACTTGCTTCAAGGAACCCATCTGTTCTATCTTATTTTTCACTTTAATGTATATTAATTTGCTCAATTACCTAGAGAATGTGTACTCTATTCTCTGGGGAAGATACAATTTTTTTGTTGTTTTCACATGAATGAGTCTTCCTGATTTCTATACCTCACCTCACACTCATTCTTATGTACTTATAATTAAAGGTTATATCTATCACCTATTTTTTGAAATTATTTTTAAAGTATTTTAAGGAAAATATTATTTTCTGACTTCTGCTCCATGTTCTTTTACTCTATTTAAATCTCTCATAGAAACTGCAAGCTGTACAACCTTCTCATTCTAGCATACATGATATTTTAAATTCTTATTTCTGGTTTTCAGTGCATGTTGTAGTGTATATTAGAAAAAATAAAGACTGAATTCTTGACGTTAACTATCAATACTGTGTGAGAGACCATTTCAAGCTTTTACATTAATATAAAGCATGGAATATTTGTAAACATTTCCAGTTCCTTGAAAGCTTTCTTTCCCATGAATTCCATAGCATTATTTTATTCATTAGGAGCTTCCTAGGTGCCTCAGTGGTAAAGTTTCCACCTGTCAATGCAAGAGCTGCCAGAGACATGGGTTTGATCCCTGGGACAGAGGAGCCTGGTGGGCTACAGTCCAGGGGGTTGCAAAGAGTCAGACACACTGTGTGACTGAGCTTGCACTCACATTTTATTCATTGGGTAAAAACTGTGTGACTTATCAATTGGTTCAGTTCAGTTCAGTTGCTCAGTCATGTTCAACTCTTTGAGACTCCATGAATTGCAGCACGCCAGGCCTGTCCATCACCAACTCCTGGAGTTCACTCAAACTCACATCCATCGAGTCGGTGATGCCATCCAGCCATCTCATCCTCTGTAGTCCCCTTTTCATCAATAGTTACCAGCATAACTTAAAAGTCATTATCACTGAGATTCAGAACCTTTAATTTTGACAACAATCTACCTTATTTGATACTATCTTTGTATATTCTAATATTATTTTTTTCCAGATTGTTGCATGCACTTTTATATCAACTTGCCTTTATCCCTCTTGTTTTCACAGGCATATTTTACTTATCTTAAACTCTATCTACTCTATAAAAGTCTACTGCACATCTACTACACAGCTCTCAGCAAACTGACTTAGCCTAGGCCCATCTAAACAGTAGAGGATGGATTCTTTATCTTCATGGAAATTATGAACCGTGTGTGTATGCTGCTATAATTTCTGTTTATTTGTTTTCAACTTGAAGTGCGTATGTGTCATCTTGGATCCAGAGAAAGATGGGTCTAAATATTGAGGAGTCTGAGGCTTGATGCGGTGAAGGTGAAGAGAAGAGGTAAGATAGCAACAATATACAAAAAAAATTAAAATACTACAATTTTCCTATTGTTTAGAATAATGCTTTCTGCCTAAACAGCATGTATCTGGATTAAGTATAAATCTCTTTTGAGTGTGACATCAAAGATATTTGTATAAGGAAATTTAACTTTGCCTCTCCTTCAAAGTTAGAGAAATTGCTAAACCTCAGTGAGTCACAGAGAAGGGGAAAAGATGCACATTATATTAAGTGAAATTGTTTATACTTAAAGGTTTAAACCACTAGTACAATTCCACGTGAGTAAACTTAAATTAGTGATGTAGGGAGAAAGTAGCTTGGATTGTAACATATAGGTGGGGTACTCTTTATTTGGACTATGTAGAAGCACAAATAGAAAACTAAAATAGTCTCTATATGACAACACTTGAGAAACAAAATTAAAGACTAAATCTCATATCTCTGGATTTCAGAGCTTTATTTCCAATCAGAATAGTTACTGGGTTCCAGTGAGAGCAAAAAAGAAATAGAAACATTTGAAGAACCAAGGCAAAAAAAAAAAAACAAAAAAAAACAAAAAAAACACAACAAAACAGTAAATAGTGACAATAAAATACATTTTGAAGCATTTCATATGAATTACCAATTTGGAAGAGAATAATAGAGTAAATGCTAATTAAACAGTATGTTTTTTAAAAGCTTTTTGCAAACACACCTTTTTTTGGCACTAAAAAATTTGTGCTCTTATCAAAATTTCTTAAAACAAATTGTATATGCAAATCAGCATACCAGTAACTGCTTCAAATCAGAAGAACTTGCGTTACCAGAGAAAAGGGTAAGGAGCTAATTGACTCTGCCAGAGACTAAGTGGACCTACTGCGCTTCATTTTGGGGTGCAAATTATTGCACATGCCAATTATTGCACTTCAAAAATCTGCATATTACTAATATCTCTGCAACTGAAGAGGAAAAGGATGGTATTCTCTAAACAATGCAATTAGAGCAGTACAAGCAATTAACTTTGCTATTTAGTATAAAGTTGAGAGCACTAAAGACTGAAGTAATAAATATTCACAAACACTTCATCATCATACAGAATCGCAGATCAGCCACACATTTTTAACACACAATGCAGGCAGTCATATTACTAAACTTAATGGCACCCAAGAAATGATGAAATGCTTACAGCCTTGAGCTTGTAATGAGATAAACTTGTAGCCTGATCAGTTTGCATACAAATCATCTCATCTGAATAAAATTAATGTTCAATTTTTATATCTCTCCTCAAGCACTGCTGAGCCTCCCTTCTTATTTTATGAACAATTATAGAAAGGAAAATAGAAGTATAACTGTGATATGATTTATCAGTGGGAGGGTCTATAATATATGATATTTTAAGTTCTTATTTCTCATGCTTATTGTAAGTTTTCTTGAATATTAGAAAAAAATAATGAGTTCTTGATGCTAAATACAATGTGAGAGATATTTTCAAGCTTTCACATTAATATAAAAATGCTTGTATTTTAAAGTGTTTTCACATACCAAAGAAATAATAGTAGCATGGTAATAGTTAATATTAAATTATTGACACTTATAGATTTTATTATCACCTGGAGAAGGGAATGGCTAACCATGCCAGTATTCTTGCCTTGAGAATCCCATAGACAGAGAAACTTGGCGAGCTAAGCCCATGGGGTCACAAGGAGTTGGACATGACTGAATGATTAACACTTCACTTTCAAAGATTTAATTGGATTTTTTCTGAAAATTTGATATTTCCACAAATTCCAATTTTTAAATTATACTATTAAAGGAGACAAATGTATCATGGATATGTCCTTTCAAGATCAGTCAAAATAGAAATAGTTAATTTTCATTTATTGACTAAAGTTTACATTCAAAATTTAAATTCCAGAATAAGTATAATTCCTTATATGCTTTTTGAAGTGAATTAACTGTTTAAGGTTTTACTTAAAACAAATTTCAAGCATGTCAAGATAAGACAGTGCTCTCTTACCTGAACATTTCATACAAAGTCTAGTAACATTTAGTATTCCATAGCTATGGAAGAGTAAAAAGCACAAAATTTCAACTTCCATTTTAAACCTGTACTGGAAAAGAAAGCTACAAAAAGCTAAAATGGAGACTCCTTGTGAGACTTCAGGACTTCCCTGGTGGCTCAGATGGTAAAGCGTCTGTCTACAATGCAGGAGACCCGGGTTCGATCCCTGGGTTGGGAAGATCCCCTGGAGAAGGAAATGGCAATCCACTCCAGGACTATTGCCTGGAAAATCCCATGGACAGAGGAGCCTGGCAGGCTACAGCCCAAGGGGTCACAAAGAGTAGGACATGACTGAGAGACTTCACTTCACTTGTGAGACGATATCTTCGACCATAATTCTTAAACAGAGGCCTCAAAATATATTAATATTCCCTCAATAAATGACTTGTGGTTATTTACAACATCAGTATCAAATTGGGCGGGGGGGGCTTCCCTGGTAGTTCGGCTGTTAAAGAATTCACCTGCAATTCAGGAGACCCCAGTTAGATCCCTGGGTCAAGAAGATCTGCTGCAGAAGGGATAGACTAACCACTCCAATATTTCTGGGCTTCCCTTGTGGCTCAGCCTCAATGCAGGAGACCTGGGTTCAATCCCTTGGTTGGGAAGATCCCCTGGAGAAGAGAAAGGCTGCCTATTCTAGTATTCTGGCCTGGAGAATTTAACAGAGCGTATAATCCATGGGGTCACAAAGAGTTGGACAGGACTGAGCAACTTTTACTTTATCAAATTTTGTCTCCAAATATAAATTATAAAGAAGTACCATAGTTCTCAATAAAACAGAGATTTAAACTATCAATAAATTTAGGGAATATTTAGGGAAAATATTCTATAAGTAAGCTAAGCTAAAAACTCAAACTTTCTTTCTTGTTTGTAAGTAGGTAAGTAGAATTACTCTGCTTGGTGATATTCATCTCACTGTGTCCAAGTAGACACCTCTTAAATGACAAAACTGAAGATTAAGTGAGTTAAAACATGTATACAATAAGGCTTGGCAAATAACGCTTTTGTCCTCAGTCACATCCAACTATTTTGTGACCCCTTGGATTGTAGCCCATCAGGCTCCTCTGTCCATGGGATTTTCTAGGCAAGAATATCCAAGGGATCTTCCCTACCCAGGGATCAAACCCTTGTTTCCTGCTTCTCCTTCATTGGCAGGCAGATCCTTTACCATTGAGCCACCTAGGAAGCCCTAATAATACATGTTTGGTAAATGCTAGCTATTATTTGAGAAGTATTTCTGCCTTTCCACTCCCTCTTGCCCACTGCAAGTCAATGTGTCACTCATCATACATGTTTTTGCATGATAAATTTTTCCTTTAGTTGAAAAATCATAAATTTGGTAAAAATGTGCACCCAGCTTTCAAGTGCCATTTATTTCCTTTTCTTCTTCTTCAAAAACAAACCCCAGAAATCATAGACAATGATTATGGGTATAAAACAAGAGGGAAGGGTGCAGGGCACAACCTTCAAAAGAACAACATTAACTATAGGATGGGCTTCCCTGGTGGGTCAGATGGTAAAGAATCTGTCCTCAGTCCAGGAGACCTGGGTTCCATCCCTGGGTCAGGATGATCCCCTGGAGAAGGGAGTGGCTACTCACTCCAATATTCTTGCCTGGAGAATTCAATGGACAGAGAGCCTGGTGGGCTAGTCCATAGGGCCACAAAGAGTCAGACATGATGGAAGCTTAGCACGCACAATCATAGGACATGACAACAACTGGTTAGAAACAACTAGGTCCAAATGGCAGAAGGTTTGGTTTTCAGTGGCCCTTGTGCCTCATTATGTGGTCATTTGAATACATTAGCTTACTAAATGAAACACACAGGTGCCGTGACAATTCCAAGGCTGCCCATTAAAACCAAAAAAGCTGGGCCCAGTTTCTAGAAATCTCCACTTCTTCCTCAAAATAGTTGGAATAATCCTCCTGCTCATTAACCTATGAAATTGCCCACCCCATAAAAAGTAATCACCCCAAATGTGGGGCCCTCTAGCCTTCCGAGATGTCCCCACCCTATCTGTGGAGTGTATTTCTCTCCAAATAAGTCCACTTCTTAGCTATTGCTTTGTCTCTGACTTCTTTCTGTGATGAGACATCAAGAAACTGAGCTTCATGAGGTCCTAAGACTGTGGGTTCAAGTTGCAATCTGAATTGCAGTTTCAGATGTGGTTCATAAAAGTTGTGTCAGAGGTCCCTAGACAACCTGAAGGCTCAATAAGTCTCTAGACGGACTCAAAGGATTTTGAAAAGCTGTCATTTTCATGGTTATGATTTACTACAGACAAAAGAAACAGTTTAAAATCAACAAAGGAAAAGTTACATGGGGCAAAGTCTAGGAGAAACTAGATGGTACCTCCAAGTGTCCCCTCCCAGGGCAGTAACATGGGNGGGGGGGCTTCCCTGGTAGTTCGGCTGTTCAAGAATTCACCTGCAATTCAGGAGACCCCAGTTAGATCCCTGGGTCAAGAAGATCTGCTGCAGAAGGGATAGACTAACCACTCCAATATTTCTGGGCTTCCCTTGTGGCTCAGCCTCAATGCAGGAGACCTGGGTTCAATCCCTTGGTTGGGAAGATCCCCTGGAGAAGAGAAAGGCTGCCTATTCTAGTATTCTGGCCTGGAGAATTTAACAGAGCGTATAATCCATGGGGTCACAAAGAGTTGGACAGGACTGAGCAACTTTTACTTTATCAAATTTTGTCTCCAAATATAAATTATAAAGAAGTACCATAGTTCTCAATAAAACAGAGATTTAAACTATCAATAAATTTAGGGAATATTTAGGGAAAATATTCTATAAGTAAGCTAAGCTAAAAACTCAAACTTTCTTTCTTGTTTGTAAGTAGGTAAGTAGAATTACTCTGCTTGGTGATATTCATCTCACTGTGTCCAAGTAGACACCTCTTAAATGACAAAACTGAAGATTAAGTGAGTTAAAACATGTATACAATAAGGCTTGGCAAATAACGCTTTTGTCCTCAGTCACATCCAACTATTTTGTGACCCCTTGGATTGTAGCCCATCAGGCTCCTCTGTCCATGGGATTTTCTAGGCAAGAATATCCAAGGGATCTTCCCTACCCAGGGATCAAACCCTTGTTTCCTGCTTCTCCTTCATTGGCAGGCAGATCCTTTACCATTGAGCCACCTAGGAAGCCCTAATAATACATGTTTGGTAAATGCTAGCTATTATTTGAGAAGTATTTCTGCCTTTCCACTCCCTCTTGCCCACTGCAAGTCAATGTGTCACTCATCATACATGTTTTTGCATGATAAATTTTTCCTTTAGTTGAAAAATCATAAATTTGGTAAAAATGTGCACCCAGCTTTCAAGTGCCATTTATTTCCTTTTCTTCTTCTTCAAAAACAAACCCCAGAAATCATAGATAATGATTATGGGTATAAAACAAGAGGGAAGGGTGCAGGGCACAACCTTCAAAAGAACAACATTAACTATAGGATGGGCTTCCCTGGTGGGTCAGATGGTAAAGAATCTGTCCTCAGTCCAGGAGACCTGGGTTCCATCCCTGGGTCAGGATGATCCCCTGGAGAAGGGAGTGGCTACTCACTCCAATATTCTTGCCTGGAGAATTCAATGGACAGAGAGCCTGGTGGGCTAGTCCATAGGGCCACAAAGAGTCAGACATGATGGAAGCTTAGCACGCACAATCATAGGACATGACAACAACTGGTTAGAAACAACTAGGTCCAAATGGCAGAAGGTTTGGTTTTCAGTGGCCCTTGTGCCTCATTATGTGGTCATTTGAATACATTAGCTTACTAAATGAAACACACAGGTGCCGTGACAATTCCAAGGCTGCCCATTAAAACCAAAAAAGCTGGGCCCAGTTTCTAGAAATCTCCACTTCTTCCTCAAAATAGTTGGAATAATCCTCCTGCTCATTAACCTATGAAATTGCCCACCCCATAAAAAGTAATAGCCCCAAATGTGGGGCCCTCTAGCCTTCCGAGATGTCCCCACCCTATCTGTGGAGTGTATTTCTCTCCAAATAAGTCCACTTCTTAGCTATTGCTTTGTCTCTGACTTCTTTCTGTGATGAGACATCAAGAAACTGAGCTTCATGAGGTCCTAAGACTGTGGGTTCAAGTTGCAATCTGAATTGCAGTTTCAGATGTGGTTCATAAAAGTTGTGTCAGAGGTCCCTAGACAACCTGAAGGCTCAATAAGTCTCTAGACGGACTCAAAGGATTTTGAAAAGCTGTCATTTTCATGGTTATGATTTACTACAGACAAAAGAAACAGTTTAAAATCAACAAAGGAAAAGTTACATGGGGCAAAGTCTAGGAGAAACTAGATGGTACCTCCAAGTGTCCCCTCCCAGGGCAGTAACATGGTAACAATCACCCATCAGTGATGCTTGAGAACCATACTAAATGTTACCAATGCGGTGAGCTCAGACAGGAGTTGGTATCCAGAATTTTATTGAGGGTCAGTAATACAGGCATGTAGTGCTTATAGGATTAAAACAGACTGGCCCAAGGCCTCAGGCATATAAAAATGCTCCTGTCAAGGGCAATATTCCAAGGGTTTAGGGTTATCTCTCAGAGCCAGCCAACAGTCAATAATGAAGATAAAACTTTTTTTGGAATGTACAGATTTTGAATAATCCAGGCTTGCTGAGTTAACCCTTTTCTGCTCTGAAATATAGAATGTAATTCAAATCAATGGACTAGTACACAGAGGGGAGAAAATATCTTGGCACCATATGAAAAGATTGATGAAAGAATATTTCTATGTATTTTATTAAAATAAAGTTGTGTCACCTAATTATAGCTGTTAAATAATATCCTGTTTCAAATTACTTTCTGATTAATTGATCAATTTCCGTAATTCAGGCATTTCATTCAATAGTAGGCATAACTGATTGCTTGTAGCTTAAGCCCTGGTTCATGCTTTCATGCTCTGGTTCCTCAAAGGGAGCCTCACCTTGTTCCTGCCACTAAGGCTGTTCTATAACCTTCATCCCCTCAAATTCCTGCATGAAATTTCTAGGTCCTATGGCCAGACCTCCCAGCCCTACGCCATTATCCCAGGCTCACATCTACCATGAGCTTCACACTTGTCAGGTTCAGCAGTCCTGCTAATACTAACCTCAGGCTTGACCTTCCTGAAAACTCTCTTGAACTGCCTCTCTACCTTCAGCCTCTCCACCTTTTGCCAGGTGATATAGGGCTTTTTTTTTTTTTTAATTCCTTGTTGCTGTCCCTGGAAGATTTACCCTACAATGCTTATTATATTTCTTGTTTTTTACATAGCTTCCTATTCTGTCATGGTAGATCTCACAGGGCTAGTCTGTTTAGAAAGAAAACCATCTCTTATTCATATAGCATGCATTCAAGAAATATTTAGGGATTTAGTGTGTGTGTGTACACTTGGTTGCTTCCATCGGGCCAGCTCTTTGTGATCCCACCACCACAGCCCACCAGGCTTCTCTGTCCATGGGGTTCTCCAGTCAAGAATACTGGAGTAGAGGGCCACACCCTCCTTCAGGGGATCTTCCCAACCCAGGGATCGAACCCATGTCTCCTGTGTTTCCTGCATTGCAGCTGGATTTGTTACCCACTGAGACTGGTTCCAAATAGGAAAAGGAGTACGTCAAGGCTGTATATTGTCTCCCTGCTTATTTAACTTATATGCAGAGTACATCATGAGAAACGCTGGAATGGAAGAAACACAAGCTGGAATCAAGATTGCCGGGAGAAATATCAATAACCTCAGATATGCTGATGACACCACCCTTATGGCAGAAAGTGAGGAGGAGCTAAAAAGCCTCTTGATGAAAGTGAAGGGGGAGAGGGAAAAAGTTGGCTTAAAGCTCAACATTCAGAAAATGAAGATCATGGCATCCGGTCCCATCACTTCATGGGAAATAGATGGGGAAACAGTGGAAACAGTGTCAGACTTTATTTTTTGGGGCTCCAAAATCACTGCAGATGGTGACTGCAGCCATGAAATTAAAAGACACTTACTCCTTGGAAGAAAAGTTATGACCAACCTGGATAGTATATTCAAAAGCAGAGACATTACTTTGCTGACTAAGGTCCGCCTAGTCAAGGCTATGGTTTTTCCTGTGGTCATGTATGGATGTGAAAGTTGGACTGTGAAGAAAGCTGAGCGCCAAAGAATTGATGCTTTTGAACTGTGGTGTTGGAGAAGACTCTTGAGAGTCCCTTGGATTGCAAGGAGATCCAACCAGTCCATTCTGAAGGAGGTGAACCCTGGGATTTCTTTGGAAGGAATGATGCTAAAGCTGAAACTCCAGTACTTTGGCCACCTCATATGAAGTGTCGACTCGTTGGAAAAGACTCTGATGCTGGGAGGGATTGGGGGCAGGAGGAGAAGGGGACGACTGAGGATGAGATGGCTGGATGGCATCACGGACTCGATGGATGAGAGTCTGAGTGAACTCCAGGAGATGGTGATGGACAGGGAGGCCTGGCGTGCTGCGATTCATGGGGTCGCAAAGAGTCGGACACAACTGAGCGACTGAACTGAACTGAACTGAGCCTTCTGCGAAGCCCCAGGGATTTCGTGAGTGGACATTAAATACCAGGCACTGTTGTAATGCCAGGGAATACGTGAGTATGCAATTTGAGTTGAAAATCTATGCTGACATAAGCATTTGCATTAATGCATATACATACATATAAGGTCCCGGTGTGTTTTTTCAGAAATGAAAAGAGAGCAGTATGTAGAATTGACTTTCCCATTACTCCCACAGGGGTCCTTTAGTTTTTGCTAATGTGTCCAATCCAGATTACATCACTTTCAATCCTGCTAAAGATGCTATACCCTGATCCTGACAGTACAAACTGTTATGTTTTCTCCTCCATACATACATATAAGGTCCCGGTGTGTTTTTTCAGAAATGAAAAGAGAGCAGTATGTAGAATTGACTTTCCCATTACTCCCACAGGGGTCCTTTAGTTTTTGCTAATGTGTCCAATCCAGATTACATCACTTTCAATCCTGCTAAAGATGCTATACCCTGATCCTGACAGTACAAACTGTTATGTTTTCTCCTCCACCAATTCTAATCTGTACCACTGGTTGTAGAACTAACACTCTTTGTCCTTGTATGCCCCTAAATGTGGAGGAAGCCATAGGATCACAGCCTTCTTGACATTAGCACCAAAAAATATATTTAAAAAATGAAATTGTCGTCTCTCAATACAAGTACTTGACTTCTAGTTCTCCTACTTTTGGAGGGAATCTCTTGAATTTACTGATAATCAACTCAGTAGAAAAAAAAATCAACTGTAAAACTAGTATATCAGCACACACCCACTAGACAAACATATAAATGCACTTAATAAATTGTCCATGAAGTAAATCATGGAAGTATAATCCTAAAACTCACAAAACAGATACAGCATTGAATCCTCTGAAAAGTTAGTTTACTTTCTATCTCCTGTGTTCAGTTCAAAGTAAAAAAGATACAAGGAAGCAACCTAAGTGTCCATTGGCAAATGATTAGATAGAAAGGACACACACACACACACACACTTACACTCATATATACACCATGGAATTTTACTCACCCACATAAAGAATGAAGTAATGCCATTTGTAGCAACAGGGATGGATCTAGAGATTATCATACTAAAGAAAGTAAGTCAGAGAAAAAATATCATATATTACTTATATGTAAAATGAAAAAAAAAAAAAAGCTACAAATGAAGTTATTTACAAATCAGAAGCAGACTCACATAAAAAACAAACTTATAATTACCAAAAGGGTAGTGGTGGAGAGGATAAATTAGGAGCTTGGAATTAACAGAATCACAGTATTGTATATAAAATAGATAAACAGGGGTTATTGCATAGCACAGGGAACTATATTTAATATCCTGTAATAATTAATAATGAAAAGTGATCTGGAAAAGAGTTTATATACACATATACACAACTGAATCACTTTGCTGTACACCTGAAACTAACACAACATTGTAAATCAGCTATACCTCAATAAAAATATACATAAAAAATCACAAAAACAGTTATCTCTAAAATTGTTGCTTAAAAGTCAAAATACTCAATATGTTCTGTTCTCACTGTGAGCATTCTCTTTTTACAAGAGCATGATCATGTGTCTTTAAGACACATAATCGTGTCTTTAAGAAGACATTTGATGTTGTAGACAAAAACATTTTAGCAATGTAGAATAACATCAATCATACCATGTTGAAAAGATAAAGCAAGTAATAGGGATACACACACACACACACACACACCCCATTCACACAAAATTCATAACATTTACTACCATGGAGCAGTATTTATTTGATGTTGAATATTTCTTGTGTAAATTCCAAGCTCCATTATTACAAGTGATAATTGAGAGAGTGACCTGTTAGTTCTGACAATATATTTAGATCTAATTACAATCTTAGCTGTAGCCAGAAAACCAGAGAAAACATATAAATTAATTTAGCATTTAGTGGACCCAACCATTTTCTGCAAGAAAGTCACTTTTATTGAGAGCTTAGCTCATCTAGCACTTCATCTGTGTCATTCATTCTTTATGAAAATGTATTATTTTTACCATGTGACTAGTCCATTTCTGGACACTGAAGACACTGCACTGAATCAGATAAAACAACTCTTCTCATGGAGCTTATATTCCAGTGAAGATGGAACAAATTAGAAAAAAAAAAAGTTGTGTTCTAATAAAATAACGTGGGATGGTGTGACGGAGAGTAGTGAGAGTGAAAACTGCTCAGTTGTGTCCAACCCTTTGGGACCCCATGGACTGACTATAGAGTCCATGGAGTTCTCTAGGCCAGAATACTGGAGGGGTAATCTTTCTCTTCTCCAGGGGATCTTCCCAACCCAGGGATCAAACCCAGGTCTCCCACATTGCAGGTGGATTCTTTACCAGCTGGGCCACAAGGGAAGCCCAAGAATATAGGAGAGGGTAGCCTATCTCTTCTCCAGAGGATCTTCCTGACCCAGGAATTGAACCAAGGTTTCCTACATTGCAGGCAGATTCTTTACCAACTGAGCTAGCACGGAAGCCCAATGGGGGAGTGCTTATTTATTTATTTAAAAACACTGACTTGACTAATCATAAACTATACTGTTGAGTTGATTTTCTTTCTAAAACCTATCTATTTATTTCATTTGGCTGTGCTGGATCTTAATTGCTGTGTGTAGTACCTTTAGTTGCAGAATACAAACTCTTAGTTGTGGCATCTAGTTCCCTGACCAAGGATCACAGGGCCCTGTGTTGGGGACCCAGAGTCTTAGCCACTGGACCATCATGGAACTCCTTCCTGGGAGAGTGCTAATGTAGCTGGAGTGGTCTAGTGGGAAGGCCTCTAGTGGGAGGTGATAGTTAAGCAAAAATCCAAAGAAATAATGATCCTTGGATGAATATCATGGGAAGTGAAAGTGATATCGCTCAGTGGTGTCCAACTCTTTGGGACCCCTTGGACTGTAGCCTACCATGCTCCTCCGTCCAGGGGATTTTCCAGGCAAGAGTGTTGGGGTGGGTTGCCATTTCTTTCGCCAGAAGATCCTCCCGACGCAGGGACTGAATGCGGGCCCTCCACTTTACCATCTGAGCTACTGGGGAAGTCCATCATGGGTAGAGGGATGAATTATTGTCAAGGTGCAGGAGATCTTGGAGAATTCAGAAACAGAAAAATCAAAGTAATGGAAGGGCAGTAAGTGTGTAGCAGAGAACAGAATGAGGTAAACTTGGTGAGTTAATTTAGAGCCAGGTCAGGAAACCTTGTAGACAGGAGTAGGGATTTTGTATCTAAGCATAATGGATAGCAACAGAATGGTTTAGTGGCATGTATATGGAAAGTGGATGGTAAGGAGTTAAGGCTGAAGGCAATGCCGACCACTTAAGCAGACACAGAGGTGATATAGGCGAAAGATGATGGTATCATAGTTGTTGTTTAGTCACTGAGTTGTGTCCAGCTCTTTGCAACTCCATGGAGTTGTCCACACAGTTCCTCTACCCATGGGATTTTCCAGGCAAGAATACTGGAGTGGGTCGCCATTTCTTCCTCCAGGGGATCTTTCTTTCTGATTCAGGGGTCAAACCTCTATCTGCTGCATCTCCTGCGTTGCATGTGGATTCTTTACCACTTGAACCATCAGGGGAGCCCAAATGAGGCAGGAATAAAAAGGTGCAAAATGTGATTGTTTATAATATGGCTTAAGTACCGAAAACAGAACATGATGGTGACAGTATGTGGATACAAAGGAAAAAGAATAATCAAAGGATCTATAGTTCCTGATGACACTTCTTGATCCAACTGGAAATGCCAACTTGGTTAAAAAAATATATATATATATAATGTCATATAATAGAAAATTATATGTATATGTACA
>SJYX01014264.1:232491-247680 GCA_006410675.1 Oreotragus oreotragus
GAATGCAGAGTTCCAAAGAATAGCAAGGAGAGATAAGAAAGCCTTCCTCAGTGATCAGTGCAAAGGTATAGAGGAAAACACTAGAATGGGAAAGACTACAGATCTCTTCAAGAAAATTAGAGATACCAAGGGGACATTTCATACAAAGATGTGGACAATAAAGGACAAAAATGGTAAAGACCTACGAGAAGGAGAAGATATTAAGAAAAGGAGGCAATAATACACAGAAGAACTGTACAGAAAATATCTTCATGACCCAGATAACCACAAAGTGATCACTCACCTAGAGCCAAACATCCTTGAATGTGAAGTCAAGTGGGTCTTAGGAAACATCACTATGAACAAAGCTAGAGGAGGTGATAGAATTCCAGTTGAGCTCTTTCAAATCCTAAAAGATGATGCTGTGAAAGTGCTGCACTCAATATGCCAGCAAATTTGGAAAACCCAGAAGTGGTCACAGGACTGGAAAAGGTCAGTTTTCATTCCAATCCCAAAGAAAGGCAATGCCAAAGAGTGTTAAAACTACTCTAAATTGCACTCATCTCAAATGCTAGCAAATAACTGCTCAAAATTCTCCAAGCCAGGCTTCAACAGTACGTGAATCATGAACTTCCAGATGTTCAAGATGGATTTAGAAAAGCAGAGGAACCAGAGATCAAATTGCCAGCATCTGTTGGATCACCAAAAAAGCATGAGAGATCCAGAGAAACATCTACTTTGGCTTTATTGACTATGACAAAGCATTTGACTGTATGGATCACAATAAACTGTGGAAAATTCCTAAAGAGAAGGGAATACCAGACCACCTGACCTGCCTCCTGAGAAATCTGTATGTGGGTCAAGAAGCTACAGTTAGAACTGGACATGGAACAACAGACTGGTTCCAAATTGGGAAAGAAGTACATCAATGCTGTATATTGTCACCCTGCTTATTTAACTTATATGCAGAGTATATCATGCAAAATGCTGGGGTGGATGAAGCACAAGCTAGAATCAAAATTGCCTGGAGAAATATCAACAACCTCAGATATGCAGATAACACCATCCTTATGGTAGAAACCGAAGAACCAAAGAGCATCTTCATGAAAGTAAAAGAAGAGAGTGAAAAAGTTGGCTTAAAACTCAGCATTCAGAAAACTAACATCATGACATCCAGTCCCATCACTTCTTGACAAATAGATGGGGAAAAAATGGAAACAGTGACAGACTATTTTTGTGGGCTTCAAAATCAGTACAAATGGTGGCTGCAGCCATGAAATTAAAAGACACTTGCTCCTTTGAAGATAAGCTATGACTAACCTAGATAGCATATTAAAAAGCAGAGACATTACTTTGCCAACAAAGGTCTTTCTAGTCAAGGCTATGGTTTTTCCAATAGTCATGCATGGATGTGAGAGTTGGACTATAAAGAAAGCTGAGCACCAAAGAATTGATGCTTTTGAACTGTGGTGTTGGAGAAGACTCTTGAGAGTCCCTTGGACTACAAGGAGACCCAGTCAGCCCATCCTAAAGGAAATCAGTCCTGAATATGCATTGGAAGGACTGATGCTGAAGATGAAATTCCAATATTTTGGCCACCTGATGCGAGGAACCGACTCATTGGAAAAGACCTTAATGCTAGGAAAAATTGAAGGTGGGAGGAGAAGGGGATGATGGAGGATGAGAGGGTTGGATGACATTACCGACTTTATGGACGTAAGTTTGAGCAAGTTCCAGGAGCTGATGATGGACAAGGAAGCCTGGCATATTGGAGTCCATGGGGTCTCAAAAAGTCAGACATGACTGACTGACTGAACTACACTGAGTGCAATCTGTACAATTAGTACCTAAATTCTGCCAATCTCCCTTTGCAATACTTTTTTAAACTTCTAGCCGATAGATAATTTCTTTACAATATAACTCCATTTTAATGCAATAATTATTAACTCAACAAAATTGCTGCAGTTTTTCCCCATAACATTCTAGACTGAAAGTATTATTTACTTTTAAGAATGAAATTTCTTAGAGTCCCAGATACTCCATTTTGTAAACTTTCACATCCTCATTATTGATCCTTTGCCTGGAATGTAACAGATTTATTTATTGAATTACTCATTTTGTCACAGTCCTGGAGAATCATTGTTTTAATCACCCTCTGTTTAAGATTGGTTATTGGCAGTTAGTCAGAAAAGTTAAATTTCCTAACTCAACAATATGAAATGATGTTTTCTTAGATAGACTAAGACATCACCTGAAACCATTGAGCTTTCATTTATTGTCAAGACTATATTTCATAATTCCTTAATTTCAGTCCTTACTTCTTTAATTTTAATCCATTAATTAAAAATGCTTATTAGGTATAAATATGATTTTATATGAACATGACTCTTGTTTACATGATACTTCAAAAAAGTTAATTGCAAAAGACATACATGCACATAAAATACAGAAGTATGCATGACAGTGAACAGCAAACATAATAATATACCGAAGACAATTAGCATTCTGTTTGCAAGTGAAAGTTTTGGGCTCAGTCCTGTCTGAGTCTTTGCGACCCCATGGACTGTAGCTTGCCAGACTCCTCTGTCCATGGGATTTGTCAGCTAATAATACTGGAGTGGGTTGCTATTTCCTTCTCCAGGGGATCTTCCTGACCCAGGGATCAAACTCGGGTCTCCTGCACTGCAGGCAAATTCTTTACTGTCTAAGCAATCACGGGAAGCATTTTGTTTAGGTAATGCTTAGTAAAGCTAAAGTGCCCTGACTAGGTTTTAATGTATAGTTTCAGTCCTTGGGTCAGGAAGATCTCCTGGAGAAAAACACGGCAACCCACTCCAGTATTCTTACCTAGAAAAATCCCACAGAAAGAGGAAACTGGCAGGCTACAGTCCATAGTGGCACAAAGAGTTGGACATGACTGAAGGGAATTAACATGCAGGAATTAGATAAGCAACGAGTTAAGAAGGGTATTAGATGCATTAGAAACAAAAGAATATGGGACGCTCTTGAGAGAGAAAGTGTGAATCAATTTGTCAAAAGCAGAAGTTTTAAAGAGTTGAAGTATGAAATAAATTTTAAAAAGAGTCAATTGTAAATGGTAGCTGTGTCTTAAGAGGGCTTCCCTGGTGAGTCTTTCCTTCTGAGACTCCTTTCTGAGACTTATGTCTGCCAGGCCAAAGGATTTGTTATTTCTCCTGAAGTTTCTGTGTAAATTTGACTATTCTGGTGAAGGTAACTGTCCAGAAGAATAACCAGAACTAGATGATATAAAATACTTTGGAAAACTGAGATGTATGTATCTTGCTATTAACATTCAATCACATATTCGATCAATGAGTATGTATCTCTAGCCAGGCAACACTGTATTGAGCAAAAGCACAGGTATGTTGTTCCTACATGTATGTTGTATCTGACTCTTTTGTAACTCCATGGACTGTAGGCCTCTAGGCTCCTCTGTCCATGGAATTTCCCAGGCAAGGATCAGTATTGCCTGGAGTGGTTTGCCATGCCCTCCTCCAGGGCATCTTCCCAACCAAGGGATCAAAGTTGCGTCTCTTGTACCTTCTGCATTGGCAGGCAAATTCTTTACCATATATAAGGCAGTTTAAATTCAACTGGGAGAGACAGACACTAATCAAATAGTCACACAACTATATTTTTCACTTAAAACTGTGACAACTTCAGTGGAAAAGTGTTTGGTATTTCATGAGCATGTATTAGGATTGCAGAAATGCTTTGGCTAAATAGCTGGGAATATGGGATTGAGGAAAAAATATTATAAAGAAAGAACATGCATAGTATTCCTGATGTGCCAGGGAACAGGATCCATTTGAGATTTTGAAAGAATGCTAGCGTACAAAAGAGAGAAGGAATAAAATAAATAAGTCAAGCAGCTAGAGAGGAAGGCAGGTGCTGGATGAAGCAAGGCTCTCTAGGACCTTTCAATGGCACTGTGTTGAAAAAGAGCAATGGTTGTGAGTCATTGAAGACTGTTAATAGAAGATTAACAGTGAACTTAAAACAGTACAATTAGGCTAGCAAATGGGAAGGTCACACTGGATGTGTGGGACACATGGCTACTAAAATGAGTAATCCATCCAGGTAAAAATATTGTATTTGGAGGTTATAACCTGATAGGAGAAAAGTGGCAGGTATTAAGGGTTATTTAAAGTAAAATTTAGCCAGACTGGTTATTGGAAGTGCAAGAAAAAAAGATTTCAATTACGACAATTAGATTTCTAGACAAACTAATTAGATCAGAATGATAGCTTCATTCATTATGCCAGCTATATACAATATACATTAATACATAGATATCTGAATTTTATATATTATATTATTGTAAATCTTGAAGTCTCCATGTACAGCAATACATTAAAGATTTAAATATAAAGAAAGTATTTGTTGACAATATCACAAATTACATAGTTAAATATACTTTAAAAATTAAAAATGACATTGATTCATAGATTACAGATTGTTTTTTATTACACATAATCTTAGTAGACTGGTGTATGGGGATGATCTGGAGGGATGATGTGGGGTGGGAGGTGGGAGGGGGGTTCATGTTTGGGAGTTCATGTACACCTGTGGCAGATTCATGTCAATGTATGCCAAAACTAATAGAGTACTGTAAAGTAAAAGAAAGTAAAAAAATAAATTAATTAAATAAATAAAATTTAAAAAATTTTTAAAAATAAAATTATTCATGTATTTTTTGTTGATCTATTAGTTCTACAGTAAAATATGAAATGGACTAAAAACCAGATGTTTTCTATACCAAAGGACCAAATATTTTGTTCCTTTAAAAGTACTTATTGAATGAAATTTTACTAAAACTGTTTAATTGAAACTTCACAATGTTTTTATGTATGTGGTAGGACATTTCTGTTTCCATTATTCCTCCTCAGACTATTCCAGTTTCTTAGGCTGTTTACTCATGTTTAACATTTTAGAATCATATTATCAAGTACAATGAAATTCCCAATGAGATTTGGAACCAAATCAAATTAAGACTGAGATATAAATCTGGGATATTTATACCTTTTTAATATTCCATTTTGTAAACCCAGTTTGATACCAAAAATACTATTAATTACAAAATTTAATGATAAACATGGCATATCTATTGCTTCATTTATTTCTCTGTCTGTTATTGGTCATAGTAGATTCTGGCCTCATCAATACCAGGGTTTGAAAACAACAAATCTCAGTGCTTACATATTATTGCACATGTCTAAATTAATAATTTTTAAAATCAAATAATATGAAAATTTTACATTTAGATTTGAAGGTACACCATACCTGCAAAGAAAAATACTATGCTTAAAGAACCTGTGTGCTCCTTTGCTGTCTGTAACTTATTTTCATTGCTTTTGTGCCATAGCCAAAATTATCTAAATGTATTGGAGGCTGAGAAGCAAGGGCACATAGGCATAGAATTACAGTCAACTCTAACGGATTAGGTACTCAGCTGAGGATAAGTGTATCTTCTGACAAGCTGAAAACTATTTTCAAAATTATTAAGGTAATAAAATGCAACTTAAATCCAAACATGACATAGCATTTTCAAGGATGAATCTTATTTTTGAAGAAAAAAAAAACAACTCTGTATTTGGAATAAAATTTGACTATTAAGTAGCCTTAAACTACTGCTATGTCCTTAATTAACATGGTGTAACAACATTTGGAAAACTACATAACCCTTACTTTCCTATCCTTCACAGTGTTGTAACAGTGTATCATATAGTATACAAGAAACAGTACTCAAAATAATAATAAATAAATCATAAGAATTCAAACATTTGAGAGAATGATTGAAGAAAACATAATTCTCATATTAATTAGGAGGGCAAAATAAAAATCAGGGAATTTAAAATGTCAAACTCATTTTTGGAAAATGTATGAAAATATTCAGTTCAGTCGCTCAGTCGTATCCGACGCTTTGTGACCCCAGGGACTGCAGCAGGCCAGGCCTGCCTGTCCATCGCCAACTCTCGGAGCTTACTTAAACTCATGTCCATTGAGTCAGTGATGCCATCCAACCATCTTTGACTTTCACTTTCACACATATATATATATATATATGTGTGGGTGTGTGTTCCAGGAAAATTATCCTAAACTTAGATAAAATAGATTATTATGTTTTTTTTCAATGTGATGCTGGCCTTGACTTGCTATTAATTAGATTATTTTCCAACTGTGTAGTGGCAGAGGTTAACTTCTAGATTTGTTTTTGTTGTCATTAAGTATATATGAATATAATTCCTGTCTAGTGGAATAGAAAAAAAATAGGTTTCTGTCTTATGAGACAAATATCAGTTTTGACTTAGAAATATTATCCTAAAATTTTTTATTAACTTGCATATTATATATACATGCATGTACACATATTTAAACATAAACATTTATTTTGGCCTATGTTCTTTGGATCAGTTTTAGCATCCTGTCATTAATAAGTTAAACAGTCTTTGGTATCTGCTTATTACATTTGCATGAGATTACTGAATTTATCTTTTTGACAGTTATAATGTAATCAATCAATATAATGACTGAAGTCATATATTGAAAGCCATTGGCATATAGACAATAGCTATGAAATGGGAGAGATTATATAAAGAGATAATGCAGAAAAAATGTGAAAATGATTCTGATTCTAGAGTACAGAAGAAAATATACAAATTTTATTATATGCTCAAAAAACTCCATGAAGTTTTGATATTTTCATTTTTTATTAGGTAAGTTATGGATCAGAAAGTTCAAATAACTCTTCTAGAATCTCACAACTAAAAGATGGTAGAATGCAAATGTAACCCTGGTAAGCCTGACTCAAAATTTCATGTAATTTTTTTTTTCTTCCCACAAGAGCAAGATAAGTCACCATATGAAAATAGTTTAATTTGTTATAGAGCTAATGTGCAATTTAGTCAATCTCCCTTGTCTTTATTCTCATCCCCCCACCTGGAGTGCATGATTGTTGTAATTAATGCTCTGTATACTGAAAACCTATCTCTTAACCTGTATTATCTTACCCAATGGAGTTACTTCAGAATTGGTTTAAGTACAGATCAAGCAGGAAATGCAAATACTATCATGGCATGAGGTATTTTAATATAGGCAACATATGAAAAACAAGCTTGCATATACTACAAGATTTTTAGATGAACAACTGTAAAATTTTTAACTGAAACAGTATTCATGAACTAAGTAAGCAGATAATTACATTTCCCTCTTTTTAATTTATGATTTTTCATTATATAATTATAAAAATGTGCATAATAGCCACTGGTTAATCCTGAATCTAAAATTATAATCAATTACATCCATATAGAGTTTAAAATATGATTATTTTAAATCATTATTTCCTCAGTTAAAAGAATCAGCTCATAATGAGATTAAAAGCAATGCATAAAAATATATTATGTAATGCAAATTAAATAAATGTCACTAATGCCTTCTTATTCACCACACTCTTTAATATGCATGTTCTTATTATACAGGTACCCAAAAATAGATTCAAGAAGCTTATGAACAGGATAAATCCACTTATACGATATCAATGATTTAATGATAAAGAATGGTAAATGACTAGAAAAGCATAATTTCCTTGAAAAAGCAGGAGTAGTTAAAGGTGATTGAAATGATAATTAATTCATCCTATTTCCAAAATCACAGCAGATGGTGATTGCAGCCATGAAACTAAAAGACACTTATATCTTGGAAGCAAAGTTACGACCAACCTAGACAGCATATTAAAAAGCAGAGACATTACTTTGTCAACAAAGTTCATCTAGTCAAGGCTGTGGTTTTTCCAGTAGTCATGTATGGATGTGAGAATTGGACTATAAAGAAAGCTGAGCAACAAAGAATTGATGCTTTTGAACTGTGGTGTTGGAGAAGACTCTTGAGAGTCCCTTGGACTTCAAAGAGACCCAATCAGTTCATCCTAAAGAAATCAGTCCTGGGTATTCATTTGATGGACTGATGTTGAAGTTGAAACTCCAATACTTTTGGCCACCTGATATGAAGAGCTGACTCATTTGAAAAGACTCTGATACTGGGAAAGATTGAGAGCAGGAGGAGAAGGGGACGACAGGGGATGAGATGGGTGAATGGCATCACCGAGTCGATGGGCATGAGTTTGAGTAAACTCCAGCAGTTGGTGATGGACAGGGAGGCCTGGTGTGCTGCGGTTCATGGGGTTGCAAAGGGTAGAACACGACTGAGCAACTGAACTGAACCAAATTGACTACATGAAAATTTAGAAAATAGTACATATTTCATTGGCAGTGGTACATTTATTGTAGATGCTGGGTCATTGACTTTACATAAATGATCTTTTGGTAAACTACAACTGTTTGAGGGCAGAGATCATGACGTTATTCAACAATGCATCTCCAGAGCACATGGTGAGCCCTTCACAAATATACTTTAATGTGTTATTTATTTAGTGTCTGTGTCTTATACATTGTGATGGCCATCTTCTAAGTCTTACTACAATTCTTAAAATATAAAATTCATAACAGAGTAAAATTAGAATTCTGGTCATTTTTACCTGCTGGAGACATCTACTAATTGACATTTGAGATGATTCTATAATAGAAAAATAGAGCAAATTAAAGGTGGAATTTGGCTACTCTAAACCAGGAATAGAATATTAAAATATAATCATTAAAAATATTGAAAATTAAATGCTTAAAACAATATATAAATAAAATGGGGAAATATATATAACATATTTCTTGGTACAAATATTTTATTTGGAAAGAATTGGCAACACAGATGAGATACTGAGGGTCTGCAGCTCTTTATGCTCATTTAAGAGAACTGTAGAGAATTATAAAAAATATAAAAAATAATGAAAATAAGAAAAATAATTATAATACATAAACTATATCATTAAAGAATATCAAATATTGAAATTTTATTACAATAATTGACAAAAATACAATTAAACATTATAAGGCCTTAGTGTAAGTAGCTAGGTCAATGAATCTTACAGACAGCCAATCATGTGCTAGACTATGTTCAGTTCAGTTCAGTTCAGTCACTCAGTCATGTCCGACTCTTTGCGACCCCATGAATCGCAGCACGCCAGGCCTCCCTGTCCATCACCAACTCCCGGAGTTCACTCAGACTCACGTCCATCGAGTCAGTGATGCCATCCAGCCATCTCATCCTCTGTCGTCCCCTTCTCCTCCTGCCCCCAATCCTTCCCAGCATCAGAGTCTTTTCCAACGAGTCAACTCTTCGCATGAGGTGGCCAAAGTACTGGAGTTTCAGCTTTAGCATCATTCCTTCCAAAGAAATCCCAGGGCTGATCTCCTTCAGAATGGACTGGTTGGATCTCCTTGCAGTCCAAGGGACTCTCAAGAGTCTTCTCCAACACCACAGTTCAAAAGCATCAATTCTTCAGTGCTCAGCCTTCTTTACAGTCCAACTCTCACATCCATACACGACCACAGGAAAAATGATAGCCTTGACTAGACAGACCTTAGTCAGCAAAGTAATGTCTCTGCTTTTGAATATGCTATCTAGACTATGTTATGAACTAGGAATTCATTACTGGTAAAAAAATTTAAGTTGTGTAAAGGCTAACTGAAATATTTGTCTAAATGAGTTTTTCACACTAAAAATAATTGCCTGTCCTACATCTTCATAACTTGTGGGATAGTCTACTCAGATTTCCTACAAATATAGAAAACAAATTTCCTACCTTGATCTTAAATATCATGTTCTTAATCCTAAAATTAAAGGTGGTCCAGCTCTGTACAAAGACTTCGTGTCTGCCATTCATCCTGAGATTACGATTCAGTAGGGTAGTTCCTGATTGAGTGAAATAGATCCTAGCGATCTGTATTTTAATAAGCATCTAGGCAAATTTGATTCAGACTCTAATGGGAACCATCTCTGAGTAAAATTGAACCTCAATCTATAGTTCTTCAGGCATTTTATCAGATCTAATCCCTTGAATTTATTTGTCACTCCCACTGTATAATTATAAGGGATTTTATTTAGGTCATACCAGAATGGTTTAGTAGTTTTCCCTATTTTCTTCAATTTAAGTCTGAATTTGGCAATAAGGAGTTCATGGTCTGAGCCACAGTTGGCTCCCCATCTTGCTTTTGCTGACTGTAGAGAGTGTCTCCATCTTTGGCTGCAAAGAATATATCAGCCTGACTTCGGTAATGACCATCTGGTGATGTCCCTGTGTAGAGTCTTCTCTTGTGTTTTTGGAAAGGGTGTTTGTTATGACCAGTGCATTCTCTTGGCAAAACTCTGTTAGCCTTTGACCTGCTCTGTTTCGTACTCCAAGGCCAAATTTGCCTGTTGCTCCAGGTAGCTCTTGATTTCCTACTTTTGCATTCCAGTCCCCTATAATGAAAAGGACATCTTTTATGGGTGTTAGTTTTAGAAGGTCTTGAAGGTCTTCATAGAAGCATTCAACTTCAGCTTCTTCAGCATTACTGGTCAGGGCATAGACTTGGATTACTGTGACATTGAATGGCTTGCCTTGGAAATAAACAGAGAAAGATTGCTCTGTCATTTTTGAGATTGCATCCAAGTACTGCATTTCAGACTCTTTTGATAACTATGATGGCTACTCCATTTTTTCTGTTTCTTGCCTATGGTAGGAGATAAAATGGCTTTCTGAGGAGGCCTTACAAATAGCTTAAAAATGAAATGCACAAAAGTCAAAGGAGAATGCAGAGTTCCAAAGAATAGCAAGGAGAGATAAGAAAGCCTTCCTCAGTGATCAGTGCAAAGGTATAGAGGAAAACACTAGAATGGGAAAGACTACAGATCTCTTCAAGAAAATTAGAGATACCAAGGGGACATTTCATACAAAGATGTGGACAATAAAGGACAAAAATGGTAAAGACCTACGAGAAGGAGAAGATATTAAGAAAAGGAGGCAATAATACACAGAAGAACTGTACAGAAAATATCTTCATGACCCAGATAACCACAAAGTGATCACTCACCTAGAGCCAAACATCCTTGAATGTGAAGTCAAGTGGGTCTTAGGAAACATCACTATGAACAAAGCTAGAGGAGGTGATAGAATTCCAGTTGAGCTCTTTCAAATCCTAAAAGATGATGCTGTGAAAGTGCTGCACTCAATATGCCAGCAAATTTGGAAAACCCAGAAGTGGTCACAGGACTGGAAAAGGTCAGTTTTCATTCCAATCCCAAAGAAAGGCAATGCCAAAGAGTGTTAAAACTACTCTAAATTGCACTCATCTCAAATGCTAGCAAATAACTGCTCAAAATTCTCCAAGCCAGGCTTCAACAGTACGTGAATCATGAACTTCCAGATGTTCAAGATGGATTTAGAAAAGCAGAGGAACCAGAGATCAAATTGCCAGCATCTGTTGGATCACCAAAAAAGCAAGAGAGATCCAGAGAAACATCTACTTTGGCTTTATTGACTATGACAAAGCATTTGACTGTATGGATCACAATAAACTGTGGAAAATTCCTAAAGAGAAGGGAATACCAGACCACCTGACCTGCCTCCTGAGAAATCTGTATGTGGGTCAAGAAGCTACAGTTAGAACTGGACATGGAACAACAGACTGGTTCCAAATTGGGAAAGAAGTACATCAATGCTGTATATTGTCACCCTGCTTATTTAACTTATATGCAGAGTATATCATGCAAAATGCTGGGGTGGATGAAGCACAAGCTAGAATCAAAATTGCCTGGAGAAATATCAACAACCTCAGATATGCAGATAACACCATCCTTATGGTAGAAACCGAAGAACCAAAGAGCATCTTCATGAAAGTAAAAGAAGAGAGTGAAAAAGTTGGCTTAAAACTCAGCATTCAGAAAACTAACATCATGACATCCAGTCCCATCACTTCTTGACAAATAGATGGGGAAAAAATGGAAACAGTGACAGACTATTTTTGTGGGCTTCAAAATCAGTACAAATGGTGGCTGCAGCCATGAAATTAAAAGACACTTGCTCCTTTGAAGATAAGCTATGACTAACCTAGATAGCATATTAAAAAGCAGAGACATTACTTTGCCAACAAAGGTCTTTCTAGTCAAGGCTATGGTTTTTCCAATAGTCATGCATGGATGTGAGAGTTGGACTATAAAGAAAGCTGAGCACCAAAGAATTGATGCTTTTGAACTGTGGTGTTGGAGAAGACTCTTGAGAGTCCCTTGGACTACAAGGAGACCCAGTCAGCCCATCCTAAAGGAAATCAGTCCTGAATATGCATTGGAAGGACTGATGCTGAAGATGAAATTCCAATATTTTGGCCACCTGATGCGAGGAACCGACTCATTGGAAAAGACCTTAATGCTAGGAAAAATTGAAGGTGGGAGGAGAAGGGGATGATGGAGGATGAGAGGGTTGGATGACATTACCGACTTTATGGACGTAAGTTTGAGCAAGTTCCAGGAGCTGATGATGGACAAGGAAGCCTGGCATATTGGAGTCCATGGGGTCTCAAAAAGTCAGACATGACTGACTGACTGAACTACACTGAGTGCAATCTGTACAATTAGTACCTAAATTCTGCCAATCTCCCTTTGCAATACTTTTTTAAACTTCTAGCCGATAGATAATTTCTTTACAATATAACTCCATTTTAATGCAATAATTATTAACTCAACAAAATTGCTGCAGTTTTTCCCCATAACATTCTAGACTGAAAGTATTATTTACTTTTAAGAATGAAATTTCTTAGAGTCCCAGATACTCCATTTTGTAAACTTTCACATCCTCATTATTGATCCTTTGCCTGGAATGTAACAGATTTATTTATTGAATTACTCATTTTGTCACAGTCCTGGAGAATCATTGTTTTAATCACCCTCTGTTTAAGATTGGTTATTGGCAGTTAGTCAGAAAAGTTAAATTTCCTAACTCAACAATATGAAATGATGTTTTCTTAGATAGACTAAGACATCACCTGAAACCATTGAGCTTTCATTTATTGTCAAGACTATATTTCATAATTCCTTAATTTCAGTCCTTACTTCTTTAATTTTAATCCATTAATTAAAAATGCTTATTAGGTATAAATATGATTTTATATGAACATGACTCTTGTTTACATGATACTTCAAAAAAGTTAATTGCAAAAGACATACATGCACATAAAATACAGAAGTATGCATGACAGTGAACAGCAAACATAATAATATACCGAAGACAATTAGCATTCTGTTTGCAAGTGAAAGTTTTGGGCTCAGTCCTGTCTGAGTCTTTGCGACCCCATGGACTGTAGCTTGCCAGACTCCTCTGTCCATGGGATTTGTCAGCTAATAATACTGGAGTGGGTTGCTATTTCCTTCTCCAGGGGATCTTCCTGACCCAGGGATCAAACTCGGGTCTCCTGCACTGCAGGCAAATTCTTTACTGTCTAAGCAATCACGGGAAGCATTTTGTTTANCATGGGATTTGTCAGCTAATAATACTGGAGTGGGTTGCTATTTCCTTCTCCAGGGGATCTTCCTGACCCAGGGATCAAACTCGGGTCTCCTGCACTGCAGGCAAATTCTTTACTGTCTAAGCAATCACGGGAAGCATTTTGTTTAGGTAATGCTTAGTAAAGCTAAAGTGCCCTGACTAGGTTTTAATGTATAGTTTCAGTCCTTGGGTCAGGAAGATCTCCTGGAGAAAAACACGGCAACCCACTCCAGTATTCTTACCTAGAAAAATCCCACAGAAAGAGGAAACTGGCAGGCTACAGTCCATAGTGGCACAAAGAGTTGGACATGACTGAAGGGAATTAACATGCAGGAATTAGATAAGCAACGAGTTAAGAAGGGTATTAGATGCATTAGAAACAAAAGAATATGGGACGCTCTTGAGAGAGAAAGTGTGAATCAATTTGTCAAAAGCAGAAGTTTTAAAGAGTTGAAGTATGAAATAAATTTTAAAAAGAGTCAATTGTAAATGGTAGCTGTGTCTTAAGAGGGCTTCCCTGGTGAGTCTTTCCTTCTGAGACTCCTTTCTGAGACTTATGTCTGCCAGGCCAAAGGATTTGTTATTTCTCCTGAAGTTTCTGTGTAAATTTGACTATTCTGGTGAAGGTAACTGTCCAGAAGAATAACCAGAACTAGATGATATAAAATACTTTGGAAAACTGAGATGTATGTATCTTGCTATTAACATTCAATCACATATTCGATCAATGAGTATGTATCTCTAGCCAGGCAACACTGTATTGAGCAAAAGCACAGGTATGTTGTTCCTACATGTATGTTGTATCTGACTCTTTTGTAACTCCATGGACTGTAGGCCTCTAGGCTCCTCTGTCCATGGAATTTCCCAGGCAAGGATCAGTATTGCCTGGAGTGGTTTGCCATGCCCTCCTCCAGGGCATCTTCCCAACCAAGGGATCAAAGTTGCGTCTCTTGTACCTTCTGCATTGGCAGGCAAATTCTTTACCATATATAAGGCAGTTTAAATTCAACTGGGAGAGACAGACACTAATCAAATAGTCACACAACTATATTTTTCACTTAAAACTGTGACAACTTCAGTGGAAAAGTGTTTGGTATTTCATGAGCATGTATTAGGATTGCAGAAATGCTTTGGCTAAATAGCTGGGAATATGGGATTGAGGAAAAAATATTATAAAGAAAGAACATGCATAGTATTCCTGATGTGCCAGGGAACAGGATCCATTTGAGATTTTGAAAGAATGCTAGCGTACAAAAGAGAGAAGGAATAAAATAAATAAGTCAAGCAGCTAGAGAGGAAGGCAGGTGCTGGATGAAGCAAGGCTCTCTAGGACCTTTCAATGGCACTGTGTTGAAAAAGAGCAATGGTTGTGAGTCATTGAAGACTGTTAATAGAAGATTAACAGTGAACTTAAAACAGTACAATTAGGCTAGCAAATGGGAAGGTCACACTGGATGTGTGGGACACATGGCTACTAAAATGAGTAATCCATCCAGGTAAAAATATTGTATTTGGAGGTTATAACCTGATAGGAGAAAAGTGGCAGGTATTAAGGGTTATTTAAAGTAAAATTTAGCCAGACTGGTTATTGGAAGTGCAAGAAAAAAAGATTTCAATTACGACAATTAGATTTCTAGACAAACTAATTAGATCAGAATGATAGCTTCATTCATTATGCCAGCTATATACAATATACATTAATACATAGATATCTGAATTTTATATATTATATTATTGTAAATCTTGAAGTCTCCATGTACAGCAATACATTAAAGATT
>SJYX01014266.1:7172-20235 GCA_006410675.1 Oreotragus oreotragus
GATGCCATGATCTTCGTTTTCTGAATGTTGAGCTTTAAGCCAACTTTTTCACTCTCCTCCTTCACTTTGATCAAGAGGCTTTTTAGCTCCTCTTCACTTTCTGCCATAAGAGTGGTGTCATCTGCATATCTGAGGTTATTGATATTTTCCCCGGCAATCTTGATTCCAGCTTGTGTTTCTTCCAGTCCAGCGTTTCTCATGATGTACTCTGCATAGAAGTTAAACAAGCAGGGTGACAATATACAGCCTTGAGGTACTCCTTTTCCTATTTGCAACCAGTCTGTTGTTCCATGAGGTAGGTTAGGTGGTCTGGTATTCCCACCTCTTTCAGAATTTTCCACAGTTGATTGTGATCCACACAGTCAAAGGCTTTGGCATAGTCAATAAAGCAGAAATAGATGTTTTTCTGGAACTCTCTTGATTTTTCCATGATCCAGCAGATGCTGGCAATTTGATCTCTGGTTCCTCTGCCTTTTCTAAAACCAGCTTGAACATCAGGGAGTTCATGGTTCACATATTGCTGAAGCCTGGCTTGGAGAATTTTGAGCATTACCTTACTAGCATGTGAGATGAGTGCAATTGTGCGGTAGTTTGAGCATTCTTTGGCATTGCCTTTCTTTGGGATTGGAATGAAAACTGACCTTTTCCAGTCCTGTGGCCACTGCTAAGTTTTCCAAATTTGCTGGCATATTAAGTGTGGACCATTTAAAGTCCATATTTTCAGTGAGGAGATTCAAAGTTTTAACCAGATTCCTCCCCAAAACTAAAACCCTCAAATTTTAAGAACCCTGCTCTAAGATCTCAATGGGTGATGATTTTGGAGAATTCAATGCTGGAAAGGCCTGTCTGCCTGTTTATCTTGGCATTGCCCCTGGAAGGAGTCTTTTGGTTCACTGAGCCACAGTTTTCTTATCTGTAAAATATAGTAATACCTGCCCTAGCAACCTTATAGGACTGTTAGGAGAGTTATATCATAACTGAAGTAAAAGGTTTTAAAAACCATAAAATTTTTATAAATGTGAGAGCTCAATTAACCAGCTTACTTTTTCCTTTCCTAACATCTAGGGGCTGGATTGTGACCTCCAGCCAGAACTCACTGAATTCCTGGTATGAGAGGTGAACCCTACCTGTGTTCCCTTACTGACCACTGGTCCTCTCCCCGCCCCCAGGGCTTCAGCGAGGCTGCGTCACGTTCCACAGTCCAGGCCTGGGAACATCATTTCCATCAAAGCTGTCTTCTCCTTGTAGCCCTCACGTCCCTCCACTCAACACATCGACCTTGGGCACGTCCGTCACATGGTCACCCACCCAGTTCTGTCCCCCAAGGTGGCAGAGAGCAGTCGGGAGGGAGGGCAGACTTGGTGAGTACAGTGCCATCTGTCCCAGCCCTGTGGTCCTCTCCATCACATTCCTATTTCTCAGACTTCATGTTGAAACTTGGGGCTCAGAACACATGAACCCAGGACTCGTTCCCCTGGGATCTTCACAGTCTGGGGGGGGATGCAGAGACAGGCACATGCACCCTGATTAGAAGTTAGGATACACACATTCTTACCCAGTTAGACTCACTCGGGGAGGGCTGTCTGTCACAGGCTTGACCTGGCCTGCATGGCACCAAGGCACGACTTCAAAGGAGGGGTGTGGTAGAGTTGGCAGTCACTCGGGCATGTGGCTTACCTTCCTGCCAGTATTTTCCCTGACAAGACTTTACTTGCCACCCACATCCTGCCTCTCTGGTAGCACAGGGGATTAAAGACCACTCAGCTCCTGACAGGGGCCCTTGCCACCCTGTGAACACAGCTGTCTGCAGCCCCTTCGCATCCCCTGCCTGCCCAGTCCTGGCTCCACTCATGCTAAGATGGCCCATGCTTCCCTGCCTGGGGAGTGGGGATGATGGGAGGAGGAAATGGACCAGAGCTAGGCCACCCCAAGACGTTAACCCTCCAGTGCTGGGAGTTTTCACTGGAAACTGCTGAGAGTGGCAGAGCTTTCAGTGCTTTTCTGTGGTCCCATGGCCTTGAACTAGACAGCGGGGGCTGGAGGTCCCCAGGAAGCATGAATATGGTGCTAGGACAGCAGGGAGGAAAAGGGATGTAATGGTGAGCCAGGTGGGAGCTTCCTAATTCCTTGTATAAGAGATCAGCAGGATCCAGGCTTAGACCCAGAGCTAGGCCTTGGCCCAAGGGTACCAATATTACAGTCCAATATAGTGGTCACAATATGCGCTCCAAAATCACTGCAGATGGTGACCACAGCCGTGAAATTAAAAGATGCTTCCTCCTTGGAAGAAAAGCTATGACAAACCTAGGCAGCATATTGAAAAACAGAGACATTACTTCACCAACAAATGTCCGCCTAGTCAAAGGTATGATTTTCCAGTAGTCATGTATGGATGTGAGAGTTGGACCATAAAGAAAGCTGAGTGCCGAAGAATTGATGCTTTTGACCTGCAATGTTGGAGAAGACTCTTGAGAGTCCCTTGGACTGCAAGGAGATCCAACCAGTCCACCCTAAAGGAAATCAAGTCCTGAATATTCATTGGAAGGACTGATGGTGAAGCTGAAACTTCAATATTTTGGCCACCTGATGTGAAGAACTGACTTATTTGAAAAGACCCCGATGCTGGGAAAGACTGAAGGTGGGAAGAGAAGGGGATGACACAGGATGAGATGGTTGGATGGCATCACCGACTCAATGGGCATAAGTTTGAGTGAACTCTGGGAGTTAGTGATGGACAGGGAGGCCTGGCGTGCTACAGACCATGGGGTGGCAAAGAGCTGGACACAACTGAGCGACTGAACTGAACTGCTGGTAGCCACTAGACACATGTGAATATTGAGCACCTGAAATGGGTCTTGTCCCAAGTGGTATGTGTTGTGTAAAATACGCACCAGACTGCAAAGACTTAATACACAACAGAAAAGAATATGCAATATCTCATTCATTGTTTGTATATGGATTACATCTTGAGGGCTTCCCAGGTGGTGCTGGTGGTAAAGAGTCCGCCTGCAATGCAGGGGACCTGGGTTGGACTCATGGGTCAGGAAGAAGGAAATGGCAGCCCACTCCAGTATTCATGCCTGAAAGACTCCATGGACAGAGGAGCCTGGTGGGCTACAGTCCACAGGGTTGAACAGAGTCGGGCATGACTGAGTGACTTCACTTCTTCATTTCTTTGAAAAAAATTTTTGTAATGTGGCCACTAGAAAATTTAACATCACGTACCTGGTTCGCATTATATTTCTATGGAAGAATGTTGGTCCAGCAAAAGTGAAGCAAAGTCCAGGGCGGTCAGCTTTGGAGAGAGGACCAGCAAGGAAAGGCCTGCTATGGCCCCTTGACAGGCCTCATTATGAAGTTCAGCTGGGGTTAGGAACCTCCTCAGAACTGAGAATGGGCCCGACCTGAACTCGGACCAGAGCTCGGGACACCCATTCCTATGCTGGATCCTCTCAAAACGAGCGCCCTTACTCCCTCACTCTCAGGGCTGGACTGATGAACCTGCAGCTTGTCATGTAGGGAGAGGAAGGAGATGCCCCTTCCCCACTCCAGGGATGCTGGGGCCTCTGTCTAGGGAACCCTCCCTGCTGGACCCATTGGGATTTCAAGGACTGGGGAAGGGGGATGGTGGTAGGGGTGTTACCCATTTCTTCCTGCTGGGAGAGCTTGTCACAGCCTTTGAGCTCAGAGAAGAGAGATACCCCTTCCAATGCAGGGCATGTTCTATTATTTATTAACCCTGAGGAGGGCTGCCCATGCTGGCCTTCCAGCTGGTTAATTGGATTTCATGACAACTTTTTTAAAGGGGATTTTCTGAGGAGCAGTGTTGTGTCCTGCCCCAGGGGTCCTGTGAGGTTTCCTCCATCTCCTTGCAAACACAGCCACTGCTGTATAACACGGAGCTTTAATCATCCATGTCAGGCTAGTCCCAGCCACATCGGAAGCTGTGGTGGGGCTCACACAGCCACTGATGCTCAGGGATGGGAAATGAGTCCCTTTCTTGGCTGAGATGAAGAAAATATATAGTGTGTCTGATACGCAGCAGACTGCTGGCTAATTTGTGTGCTGCTTCGGCGGCTTTGAGTACAGCCCCTGGTAGGTGAAAGTGTGCTGCTGATCAGAATGAGAGTGTCACAGGTTTGCACTTCCTTCTGGTTAAGGAGACACTAATAAACATAAGGTCTGGGGATAACAGTCCTTATCAAGGCAGAGGTCCTATTTAGACAGTTATTTGGAGAACAGGTGGCTAAACACTAGCACATCGTGATCTGCTCATTGTCCGTCCTCCGTGGTCAGGTCTGCCACGGTTAAGACTTCATGGAAAGGATGCTCAGGGGTGAACAGGCAGGGAGGCTCTGGCTGACCCACAGCCATTTCCTATCCTGCAGCCTAAGCAACAGATAAGGAGAAGCGCAAGGTCTGTTGCGCAAAATCTGCAGATATCCAAGCTACGTTTTCAAGCACAGGCAAGAATTGTCTGTGTTACAGTAGCATTTACTGGAGAGCTCTTTTTAACTGTCAGAATGAGTTCGTTTATAGAAAGGATTGCTGAAGATGGTGGCTGAGCAACTTAAAGCAAGAAAGCAAGATGACCTTCGGTCCAGTGTCTCTCTTGTGCTGAGTTCGGACGCTAGACGCTGGTAGTAAGTATGTGCCCACAAACAGCTGTCCTGTGGTCCCCAGAGAAGAATCCTATTCCAAGGTTTGGAAGGAACCCTGAAGAGAAGGGATGAAAGGGAGGATCTGAGGCACTGAAACCCCTAGAGACGAGGCTGGCAGGAGTTCAGGCAGCCAGTGAATCCCTTGTTCATACCCCCTGAACTGTGTCCCACATCAACAAGGACAATGATCACAGAGCTATTAGCATCCTATGCCTACATTATATAGAATGACTTACACCCTTATCTACTTACATATCCGAGACTGGTACAGACTTTCCTAGTAGCTCAGATGGTAAAGTATCTGCCTGCAGTGCAGGAGACCCAGGTTCAATCCCTGGTTGGGAAGATCCCCTGGAGAAGGAAATGGCAACCCACTCCAGTATCCTTGCTTGGAAAATTCCATGGAAAGAGGAGCCTGGTGGGCTATAGTGCATGGGGTCGCAAAGAGTCAGATACAACTGANGTTGGGAAGATCCCCTGGAGAAGGAAATGGCAACCCACTCCAGTATCCTTGCTTGGAAAATTCCATGGAAAGAGGAGCCTGGTGGGCTATAGTGCATGGGGTCGCAAAGAGTCAGATACAACTGAGCGACTAACACACCCAACCTGGTAGTGTAGGTATTACTATCAGCCTCATTTACTCAAGCTGGAGAGGGCCCAGAAACCCACTCCAGGATTCCTGGAGAATCCCATGGACAGAGGAGTCTGGTGGGCTACAGTCCCTAGGGTCGCAAGGAGTCAGACACAAATGAAATGAATTAGCACACACACACACATTTCTTCCTGAAGGAACCAGAGCTCAGGAAAGTCAAGGCATCTTTTAGACACAAGGTACTTATAGCGAGGATGTGCCTGTAAACCACTTCCCAAATTTATGGAAAGCCAGGATTTTAACTGAGGTCACTAATGCTAAAACCCATGATTAATTCCTACTTTATAATTAAAAAAAATTCTAGTTGGAAAGTCATTATAGATAGGGGAGGGGATGTTACATTTCATATATCGCTGACCAGCCTGTAATAGCTTGGAAAGGTTTCATACAAAATGTGGACCTTGAATTGGCCTTGAGGGGAAGTTACTCTTTGGATAAATGAGGATACAGAGCAAGGTTACCCCAGGCTAAGGGAGAAGCTGGAGTGAAGGCTGCGAGATGAGAAGGAGCAGGTCAGCAGGGGAGAATACTGAGGAGACAAAGTGGCTGGGCAGAAGGTGGGGTTGGGCAAACGGCCTGGGCGGAGATCTGGAGGGCATTGAGAGGCCTGAGAAGGGGAGAAAACTGGTAGCCTGGTGATTCTGGACCGTCAGCCACAGAATGGACGGGAAGGAATGCCTGGTGACAGACGGGGAGCTTTTGAGGAGTGAGGTCTGTAATGGCAGTTCATTCCCATTTAGAGATACCTAGAGGGAGAAAACTGGCCAATTACGGGTCAGAGGGAGAGGGTCGGGGGACTCAGAGTCCAGCTGGAGAATGTGGACACAGGCTCGCTCCCAGAAGCTGTCCCCAGCACCTCAGGAGCCTCCGCAAGACTGAGGGTCCCTGCCCATCCCCCAGGGCACTCCAGTCCTGCAGGTCTGGCTTGGGGGTAGGGTCTCCCTTGCCAGTTCCTCCCTGCCCCCTCTGCAGAAAGACTGAGACATTCCCCTTTTCTGCATCCTCTTGTTTCTCTAATTTTATGATTGTATGAAAATAAGGTTCCCAAATTGCCTTTAATTAGCTTTAATAAGACAGCCTTTTTGCTAATTAAAATGATTATTAAGAAACCATTTATTGAGAATGAATGCAGTTGTTAGAACCTAGGAGAATTCTGAACTCTTAATAATAACATCAGACTCCACCAGCCCCTTCAGACCACCAGTTCACCTGCCACACTCCTGAACTCAGAAGGGCCGGCGCTCAGGCTAGGGGCCCAGG
The DNA here is from genome assembly GCA_006410675.1 of Oreotragus oreotragus. Classification (NCBI taxonomy): domain Eukaryota; kingdom Metazoa; phylum Chordata; class Mammalia; order Artiodactyla; family Bovidae; genus Oreotragus; species Oreotragus oreotragus. The sequence continues at coordinate 13,746 of SJYX01014266.1, forward strand.
GTTTCGACCCTGTTCCTCTCCAGGGCACCTCCAAGGGCAGCTGCCGCCTGCATTCCTAGGCGCTCCTTTCCTGGGCGCTGGGGCTCTGACTGTAGAATAGGGGCCTGGTAATAAGCACCCGGGTTGGCCTATCAAAGAGCCTTGGTGTGCAGCTGAGCGAAGCTGAGCGGGCAGTCAGAGTGCTGTGAAACCTGGAGATTTCCTTCACCTCCCCGCACCTTGGTCCCCCAGACTGCGAGAAGGGCGAGTGAAAGCCTGACACAGAGGCCCCTTCCGCTGCAGAGCATGCTGGTGCTAAGCGCCTAATGGAGGCTGCACTCCTGGAAACGCACACCTCGGGTGGCGGGGGAGCCTGGGACTGATACAGTCCCCCGCAGCTCATTACAGTTCTCCTCCTCTCCCTCTCCTGGGGGGTTGTGCAGGCAGCCGAGGCCAGGGACTGCGATCACGGAACTCGTGAGAAACCTCAAAGACGCCCGGAGCCCGCAAGCAAGGAGCGTGCGCAGGGCAGGGAGGCGCGACCCAGGCGCTGGCCCCGAGGCGCGGAGCTGGAGCTCCGGGGTCCCTGGGTGGGAGCTGCGGTGCTCCCCACCCCACCCCGCCCCACCCCCGGCGGCGCAGCTGCAGACAGCTCCTGGGTGGCGGCGAACGGCTTGTGCAGTCCTTTTTCCTTCCTGTAGGAAGGGGGCTGGGAGCCGGGGTCTGCAGGGGGCTGGACTGCGGGCGAGGCCGAACGGAGGAGGCGGCGGTCAGGTCGAAGGCGGCGCAGTCATCCCGCCTCGAGGAGAGGCCGCGGGCATCTTCTAGGGATGTCTTCCGGTCTGTGTCAGCCATCTCGAGCCGTGGGTCCACTCTTCCCCACGGTCCTCCCAGGGTCCTTCCCGGGACCGGGCTGGTCAGTCTGAGCTCTGCTGCGCATGAAACATCGGTGTTTGTTTTTAATGTCACAGTGGCAAGATCGTGGGCCTCGAGTCCCCCGCTCCCGGGCTCCAGTTCGGTCGGCAGAATTTGCTGCTTTGTTGACCTTTCGCGACTCAACAGAGGCCTAGTTTCTGATACTTTTTTTCCCACGGGCAGCTCCATGGATGCTATGCAAACACGGCGATAAAGTTGCTCAGTCGGAAGCTTGAGACCCGAGCGGTAGTGTGAGAGGACTGTGCACTTGACCTCAGCCGGCGAGGGCGAAGCTCCGAGGCCCCAGACGCGGGGCTCGGCGGCCTTCGCCTCCTCGGGCGCTGGCTGGGAGCCTGGTCAGCGCTTCTGCCCGACTCTCATCCTAGGACGGGTGGGAGACCACGCTGGAGAGCCCCGAGGGCCTGTTATTAGCGAGTCTGGGTGCAGTGGCCGGGGGTGGGGTGGTGGTGCTGGGTGGGATTGTAAAAGGTCCCCAGAAGGTTCCACGGGGCCGCCAACGTTGGGAACCAGCGACTCCTTTCCGCCCCAGGGAAGCAAAAACCAAAGAGACCTAGGTGGGGAGGGAGTGAGTGGGTCCCCTCCGGGGTGCAGGTGGCCTCGGAAGGAGTCACAGGCACGCGCACACTCAGAGGGCCCGCAGCATCCATGCCCGCGCGCGCGCGCACACACACACACACACACACACACACGCCTGCTCATGCGTTCGCCGACACTCACACCCACCCCGGCTGCCTCCTCTGGCGGCCGGGGTTCTGGCCGACCTCGCGAGGGGGCGCGGATGCCGGCAGTGGGGTCCCGCCCCGCAACCCCGAGGGTCTCCGGCCCCCGGCGGCCGGGGCGCGCGGCTGCTGGGTGACAGCGCGGCTCCTCCGGGCCCGGGGCGCTGCGCAGAGCCCCCGCCGGGCCGCGCGGCGCTCGCTCCGGCTCTTTGTTATGCTAATTCCCCTTCCCAGCTGGTGCCAGCTGCCTGCACAATGAGCGCCCCGAGCCCTCGCCAGTCCTCGCCAGTCAGGGAGTGGGGGCGGGGGGTGTGTGTGTGTGGCGAGGGGGGTGTGCTCGGCGACCTGCGCTCTGGATCCCAGCCTGGTTGGGGGGTGAGCCGCCCCCGCCACCCCGACTCTTAAGCGGCTCCCTCCTCCCCCGCGTCCTCCCCTCAGATGTGTATAAGAGACAGGTTCCTCTCCAGGGCACCTCCAAGGGCAGCTGCCGCCTGCATTCCTAGGCGCTCCTTTCCTGGGCGCTGGGGCTCTGACTGTAGAATAGGGGCCTGGTAATAAGCACCCGGGTTGGCCTATCAAAGAGCCTTGGTGTGCAGCTGAGCGAAGCTGAGCGGGCAGTCAGAGTGCTGTGAAACCTGGAGATTTCCTTCACCTCCCCGCACCTTGGTCCCCCGGACTGCGAGAAGGGCGAGTGAAAGCCTGACACAGAGGCCCCTTCCGCTGCAGAGCATGCTGGTGCTAAGCGCCTAATGGAGGCTGCACTCCTGGAAACGCACACCTCGGGTGGCGGGGGAGCCTGGGACTGATACAGTCCCCCGCAGCTCATTACAGTTCTCCTCCTCTCCCTCTCCTGGGGGGTTGTGCAGGCAGCCGAGGCCAGGGACTGCGATCACGGAACTCGTGAGAAACCTCAAAGACGCCCGGAGCCCGCAAGCAAGGAGCGTGCGCAGGGCAGGGAGGCGCGACCCAGGCGCTGGCCCCGAGGCGCGGAGCTGGAGCTCCGGGGTCCCTGGGTGGGAGCTGCGGTGCTCCCCACCCCACCCCGCCCCACCCCCGGCGGCGCAGCTGCAGACAGCTCCTGGGTGGCGGCGAACGGCTTGTGCAGTCCTTTTTCCTTCCTGTAGGAAGGGGGCTGGGAGCCGGGGTCTGCAGGGGGCTGGACTGCGGGCGAGGCCGAACGGAGGAGGCGGCGGTCAGGTCGAAGGCGGCGCAGTCATCCCGCCTCGAGGAGAGGCCGCGGGCATCTTCTAGGGATGTCTTCCGGTCTGTGTCAGCCATCTCGAGCCGTGGGTCCACTCTTCCCCACGGTCCTCCCAGGGTCCTTCCCGGGACCGGGCTGGTCAGTCTGAGCTCTGCTGCGCATGAAACATCGGTGTTTGTTTTTAATGTCACAGTGGCAAGATCGTGGGCCTCGAGTCCCCCGCTCCCGGGCTCCAGTTCGGTCGGCAGAATTTGCTGCTTTGTTGACCTTTCGCGACTCAACAGAGGCCTAGTTTCTGATACTTTTTTTCCCACGGGCAGCTCCATGGATGCTATGCAAACACGGCGATAAAGTTGCTCAGTCGGAAGCTTGAGACCCGAGCGGTAGTGTGAGAGGACTGTGCACTTGACCTCAGCCGGCGAGGGCGAAGCTCCGAGGCCCCAGACGCGGGGCTCGGCGGCCTTCGCCTCCTCGGGCGCTGGCTGGGAGCCTGGTCAGCGCTTCTGCCCGACTCTCATCCTAGGACGGGTGGGAGACCACGCTGGAGAGCCCCGAGGGCCTGTTATTAGCGAGTCTGGGTGCAGTGGCCGGGGGTGGGGTGGTGGTGCTGGGTGGGATTGTAAAAGGTCCCCAGAAGGTTCCACGGGGCCGCCAACGTTGGGAACCAGCGACTCCTTTCCGCCCCAGGGAAGCAAAAACCAAAGAGACCTAGGTGGGGAGGGAGTGAGTGGGTCCCCTCCGGGGTGCAGGTGGCCTCGGAAGGAGTCACAGGCACGCGCACACTCAGAGGGCCCGCAGCATCCATGCCCGCGCGCGCGCGCACACACACACACACACACACACACACGCCTGCTCATGCGTTCGCCGACACTCACACCCACCCCGGCTGCCTCCTCTGGCGGCCGGGGTTCTGGCCGACCTCGCGAGGGGGCGCGGATGCCGGCAGTGGGGTCCCGCCCCGCAACCCCGAGGGTCTCCGGCCCCCGGCGGCCGGGGCGCGCGGCTGCTGGGTGACAGCGCGGCTCCTCCGGGCCCGGGGCGCTGCGCAGAGCCCCCGCCGGGCCGCGCGGCGCTCGCTCCGGCTCTTTGTTATGCTAATTCCCCTTCCCAGCTGGTGCCAGCTGCCTGCACAATGAGCGCCCCGAGCCCTCGCCAGTCCTCGCCAGTCAGGGAGTGGGGGCGGGGGGTGTGTGTGTGTGGCGAGGGGGGTGTGCTCGGCGACCTGCGCTCTGGATCCCAGCCTGGTTGGGGGGTGAGCCGCCCCCGCCACCCCGACTCTTAAGCGGCTCCCTCCTCCCCCGCGTCCTCCCCTCAGATGTGTATAAGAGACAGGTTCCTCTCCAGGGCACCTCCAAGGGCAGCTGCCGCCTGCATTCCTAGGCGCTCCTTTCCTGGGCGCTGGGGCTCTGACTGTAGAATAGGGGCCTGGTAATAAGCACCCGGGTTGGCCTATCAAAGAGCCTTGGTGTGCAGCTGAGCGAAGCTGAGCGGGCAGTCAGAGTGCTGTGAAACCTGGAGATTTCCTTCACCTCCCCGCACCTTGGTCCCCCGGACTGCGAGAAGGGCGAGTGAAAGCCTGACACAGAGGCCCCTTCCGCTGCAGAGCATGCTGGTGCTAAGCGCCTAATGGAGGCTGCACTCCTGGAAACGCACACCTCGGGTGGCGGGGGAGCCTGGGACTGATACAGTCCCCCGCAGCTCATTACAGTTCTCCTCCTCTCCCTCTCCTGGGGGGTTGTGCAGGCAGCCGAGGCCAGGGACTGCGATCACGGAACTCGTGAGAAACCTCAAAGACGCCCGGAGCCCGCAAGCAAGGAGCGTGCGCAGGGCAGGGAGGCGCGACCCAGGCGCTGGCCCCGAGGCGCGGAGCTGGAGCTCCGGGGTCCCTGGGTGGGAGCTGCGGTGCTCCCCACCCCACCCCGCCCCACCCCCGGCGGCGCAGCTGCAGACAGCTCCTGGGTGGCGGCGAACGGCTTGTGCAGTCCTTTTTCCTTCCTGTAGGAAGGGGGCTGGGAGCCGGGGTCTGCAGGGGGCTGGACTGCGGGCGAGGCCGAACGGAGGAGGCGGCGGTCAGGTCGAAGGCGGCGCAGTCATCCCGCCTCGAGGAGAGGCCGCGGGCATCTTCTAGGGATGTCTTCCGGTCTGTGTCAGCCATCTCGAGCCGTGGGTCCACTCTTCCCCACGGTCCTCCCAGGGTCCTTCCCGGGACCGGGCTGGTCAGTCTGAGCTCTGCTGCGCATGAAACATCGGTGTTTGTTTTTAATGTCACAGTGGCAAGATCGTGGGCCTCGAGTCCCCCGCTCCCGGGCTCCAGTTCGGTCGGCAGAATTTGCTGCTTTGTTGACCTTTCGCGACTCAACAGAGGCCTAGTTTCTGATACTTTTTTTCCCACGGGCAGCTCCATGGATGCTATGCAAACACGGCGATAAAGTTGCTCAGTCGGAAGCTTGAGACCCGAGCGGTAGTGTGAGAGGACTGTGCACTTGACCTCAGCCGGCGAGGGCGAAGCTCCGAGGCCCCAGACGCGGGGCTCGGCGGCCTTCGCCTCCTCGGGCGCTGGCTGGGAGCCTGGTCAGCGCTTCTGCCCGACTCTCATCCTAGGACGGGTGGGAGACCACGCTGGAGAGCCCCGAGGGCCTGTTATTAGCGAGTCTGGGTGCAGTGGCCGGGGGTGGGGTGGTGGTGCTGGGTGGGATTGTAAAAGGTCCCCAGAAGGTTCCACGGGGCCGCCAACGTTGGGAACCAGCGACTCCTTTCCGCCCCAGGGAAGCAAAAACCAAAGAGACCTAGGTGGGGAGGGAGTGAGTGGGTCCCCTCCGGGGTGCAGGTGGCCTCGGAAGGAGTCACAGGCACGCGCACACTCAGAGGGCCCGCAGCATCCATGCCCGCGCGCGCGCGCACACACACACACACACACACACACACGCCTGCTCATGCGTTCGCCGACACTCACACCCACCCCGGCTGCCTCCTCTGGCGGCCGGGGTTCTGGCCGACCTCGCGAGGGGGCGCGGATGCCGGCAGTGGGGTCCCGCCCCGCAACCCCGAGGGTCTCCGGCCCCCGGCGGCCGGGGCGCGCGGCTGCTGGGTGACAGCGCGGCTCCTCCGGGCCCGGGGCGCTGCGCAGAGCCCCCGCCGGGCCGCGCGGCGCTCGCTCCGGCTCTTTGTTATGCTAATTCCCCTTCCCAGCTGGTGCCAGCTGCCTGCACAATGAGCGCCCCGAGCCCTCGCCAGTCCTCGCCAGTCAGGGAGTGGGGGCGGGGGGTGTGTGTGTGTGGCGAGGGGGGTGTGCTCGGCGACCTGCGCTCTGGATCCCAGCCTGGTTGGGGGGTGAGCCGCCCCCGCCACCCCGACTCTTAAGCGGCTCCCTCCTCCCCCGCGTCCTCCCCTCAGATGTGTATAAGAGACAGGTTCCTCTCCAGGGCACCTCCAAGGGCAGCTGCCGCCTGCATTCCTAGGCGCTCCTTTCCTGGGCGCTGGGGCTCTGACTGTAGAATAGGGGCCTGGTAATAAGCACCCGGGTTGGCCTATCAAAGAGCCTTGGTGTGCAGCTGAGCGAAGCTGAGCGGGCAGTCAGAGTGCTGTGAAACCTGGAGATTTCCTTCACCTCCCCGCACCTTGGTCCCCCGGACTGCGAGAAGGGCGAGTGAAAGCC
>SJYX01014267.1:19785-33101 GCA_006410675.1 Oreotragus oreotragus
TGATGTGGCGGGGGAGGTGGGAGGGGGGTTCATGTTTGGGAGTTCGTGTAAAAAAATAAATAAATACAAAAAAAAAAAAGAATAAAATATGAATGAGAATTACCTCAATATCTATTTAACTTAACCAAAGGCATATATAATTACATATAATATACTAATATGTTATTATTATGCCTCTTGGTATCTTCAGTTCTGTGTGTGTGTTTGTGTGCACGCTCAGTCATGCCCAACTGGTCATGACCCCATGGACTGTAGTCAGGCAAGCTCTTCTGTTCCTGAGATTTTCCAGCCAAGAATACTGAAGCCATTCCTGCCTCCAGGGGATCTGCACAATTCAGGGGTCAAACCCATGTCTCTTGAGGCTCCTGCATTGTCATGTGGATTCTTTAGCACCAGCACCTGGACCTTAGCTTTTATCTTATGTATAAATACTTTCTCAGTGTCAGGATACCATTCTGGATCCCACTTTATATTTAGTCACCATGTCTCCTTAAGCTCCTCTTGGTTCTGATAGTTCTTCAAACTTTATTTGTGATGAACTTGAGAGTTTTGAGGAGTTCAAGTCAAGTATAATTTAGAGTGTCCATCAATTGATATTTGGTTCCTGCTTTATCTCACGATTAGACTGGGGTTTAAACTGGTTTTAGAAAAGGCAGAGGAACCAGAGATCAAATTGCCAACATCCGCTGGATCATGGAAAAAGCAACAGAGTTCCAGAAAAACATCAATTTCTGCTTTATTGACTATGCCAAAGCCTTTGACTGTGTGGATCACAATAAACTGTGGAAAATTTGGAGAGAGATGGGAATACCAGACCACCTGACCTGCCTCTTGAGNTGCCGTCTATGGGGTCGCACAGAGTCAGACACGACTGAAGTGACTTAGCAGCAGCAGCAGCAGCAGCTTAGTTGTTCAGGGCATGTGGAATATTCCTGTATCTGTAGGGATCAAACTCATGTCCCCTGCATTGGCAGGTGGATTCTTAACCACTGTATGACCAGGGAAAGTTCTATAGCTTTATATAATATATGTGTACACATGACTGACTAGAGATCATACTCAATAAAGTCATTGTTAACAAGCATACTGTTTTGGGTATGAGAAACTCTCTCTATATATCTGGAACCTTAAAGCCTCAGTGCAGTATGTCTGCTGATAATTCTTTTACAATGAACATCTCTTGTCAAATTCTGTAAGTCTTGGCATGTTCAAAAATGTATTTATTTTGGCCTCATATTTGAATGAAAATTTAGCAAATGGTATTCCACTTGGCTTGGGTTACATTTAGGCTCGCATATAGTGGGAACCAAACCTTAGACACTGTAGGCTTTTGATATTATCTCATTCAGTGCTTTGCAGTTGTCTCCTATTTCTGCCAAGGAGGTGTTAATCTTGTCTTTAAACTCTGACTATATCTTTTATCAGTATTATTATTTTCATGCTCTATTGCTACACATAGGAGTCAAAGGGGTTTTCATGGATTGGACTATCTACACCACCCTTGGCCTCTACTGAAATGGATATAATGGAAGAAACAGGAGTAAGACTAAAGTTTTAAACTATTAATCTTATTGTGACTGTGTAATAACTTTGGAAAGTAAGAGTATCATGTGCTTAAAAAGAAAAGGAGTAATTGGTGACCAAGAAAGAATTCATAGAAAATAAATGTTTACCAAAATTGAAAACAGAATACAGACACCAAATAGATGAACAACGNACTATTAATCTTATTGTGACTGTGTAATAACTTTGGAAAGTAAGAGTATCATGTGCTTAAAAAGAAAAGGAGTAATTGGTGACCAAGAAAGAATTCATAGAAAATAAATGTTTACCAAAACTGAAAACAGAATACAGACACCAAATAGATGAACAATGAAATAATGACCTGATAAACTAACAGAAGCCGTTCTTCAAAGTTCAGAGCTAGAGGACAACATTTAAATTATGGATAAAAGGGAAGAAGCGCAGGATAAGCCTAAGAAATGAGATATCCAATGTGTGTTATAGAAAGAGAAAACATAGATGGGAAGAAGTTTAAAGAAGTGATACAAGAGCAAGTAAGTAAAATTCCCTCAGACAAAGAAACTCTTGAGTCTTCCGATCAAAAGGGCGCATTAAATCCTAGGCAGGTGCTTAGAAAAGGGATGCATATAGACATGTACGATTTTTGAGTTTTGGGGATATGCAGAGAAAAATGCACAGCTGCAGAATAAAAAGCAGATGTGATTGTTAAGGCAGGAAAATAAGTCTGGCATCCAGTCTCACCTATAATACGAAAATGCTAGAAGGAATAGAAATAAATTCCAAACTCCTGTGGGGAAAATGATTTTGAGTTCAACATTCTTGGGTCCTCTCAAACTATTCTTCATGTGTAAGAAAATGAAAAAAATGAAAATGATCCTAATAACAATGTCCAGGAATCAAAATTTAATGCAAGTGTAATTTTTAGGTTGCAGGAAAGAGTGTGTATAGATGCTGCTTAATTCTTGATAGAGAACTATAAGCTTTTTGTTACTGTTTCAATGGGGATCATTGGTTACACAGAACAAACAGATACTGACGCTAGTTCAAGGAAAGGTGGCTTCTTTTAAGGATTTGACAGGCAAACTCAGGGTCATTAACCAGGCTCATAAGGAACAGAAATTAGAACCTGGTGCAAACCGAAGCCTGTCGTCAGTTTCAGGAGCTGCTTGGTCTTGCCTCTCTCCATGGGTGGACACCCGGTGTGGTACATGGCTCTTCCTGTGGCCTCTCTGTGAGTGGACCGCATCCATGGCACACAGCCCACAGTGCACAAGTCAAGAGCCTACAGACTGGACCCGTCCAAGCCTGAGCAAACACCACCTCTGCCACTCTTAGCTCAGGTTCTCAGGAAAGAGCGCAGCTGATTGCTAGGCAGCCCATGAACGCCTGGCCTTGGGTTATGTGTCTCATTCACGGACCAGTTAGCCAGGCTGGGGTGTGGTGGGGTCACTAGATGTTACACGGCTTAGTGCACCTGCCTCTTCTTAGGGCATAAGGATCAAGGACCTTGGCAAATAAGAAGTGGGCTGGTGGCGAAGACAAGGAAACATGCCCAGTAAGGAGAAAAACTATATGACTGGCCATTTATACATAGAAAGAGGCTATCTCAGTGCTTCGCAATGTAGCTAACCTCTTATGGGAATACCCTGCTGCTGGTGCTGCTGCTAAGTCGCCTCAGTTGTGTCCGACTCTGTGCGACCCCATAGACGGGAGCCCAGCAAGCTCCCCGGTCCCTGGGATTCTTCAGGCAAGAACACTGGAGTGGGTTGCTGTTTCCTTCTCCAATGCATGAAAGTGAAAAGTGAAAGTGAAGTCACTCAGTCATGTCCGACTCTTAGCAACCCCATGGATTGCAGCCTACCAGGCTCCTCCACCCATGGGACTTTTCCAGGTAAGAGTACTGGAGTGGGTTGCCATTGCCTTCTCTGGGAATACCCTACTTAGGAGAAAGTTCCTTCTGATGTCAAATTAAAATGTACCTTTTAAATATTTAACCAGATATGCTTTCCTGAGCAACTCAGAGGAATATTCCTCTACTTTCTCTGTGGCAGCTTTTCAACTGTCTGAAGACAGCAATTAATACCCACAGCCTACTCATCATCTTTTCTCCAGGTTAAGGAGTCTTGCCTGAATTGTTAACGTTAAAGATTTTTGAGGGAGCAAGAAAAAAATTAAACACTACTCTTGTACCTTGTAGGTGCTTCTGTATTTGCACGTGTCTCACTGTTGGGTAAAAATGTATCTGCCTTGCATGCCAGATCATAAGCTTTTTGAAGTGTTGTGTCCAGTCGCCTTTGGAAATGATTTGGTCCCATGCCAGGAACATTGTAGGTGCATAAAGAAACAGATGTTAGTCAAAATAATCTTTGCTTTCATCATAAGATGTTTTATTTTTAAATTCTCAACAATTCCATCCTGTTGGTGATTATTTAAGCACAAGACAGAAGTGCTAAATTTGAGAACCTCTTACTGCACACGCTGTGCATTTTGTTAAGTGCCCCCTCCTTTATTCTGGCGCGTGTCTTCCAAGTTCATGTGCAGGGGAGTCAGGCACTGAGGGTTTTCCAAGGGACACTGGAAGTTAGCAAGAATGAACAGTGTCCATTTTCTTGAAGTTGCTTGATCATTTTGGGGGAGGAAACGAAGCCCCATTATTAACCTGTACCATTGGGGTACTGGTGACAGCCATTGGTTTTAAACCGTAATTGGCATTTTTGAAAAAACCACAGTACATAATTTTGATTTCTCAGACTTAGTGGGGGAAGGCAATGGCACCCCACCCCAGTACTCTTGCCTGGAAAATCCAATGGACGGAGTAGCCTGGTGGGCTGCAGTCCATGGGGTCGCTAACAGTCGGACAGACTGAGCGACTTCACTTTCACTTTTCTCTTTCATGCATTGGAGAAGGAAATGGCAACCCACTCCAGTATTCTTGCCTGGAGAATCCCAGGGATGGGGGAGCCTGGTGGGCTGCCGTCTATGGGGTCACACAGAGTCGGACACGACTGAAGTGACTTAGCAGTAGCAGCAGAGTGTCTCTAATAGAGTACAAAAGAAGCATGATACAAAGTGGTTTTTAAATTAAAACTTGTGTATATTTCCCTTTCACATATATTAATCAGGATATTTTACTGGAACTTACATCCTAAATAGCTAAGCATGTTCAGAAAACTAGTCTCCACAAGACTGAAGAATTCTCTAGTTTCTTCATTCTGACTCCAACTACCACAAAATTCCTCTTAGTAGCCTGGCCAGTTCTGTAGTTTATTTTACTTAAGCAAATACAACACATACTATGAACTGTTTTTTTTAAGTTTTTCTCATTTTTAGTAACTTTTGCTATGTGCACTGAAAATTATCAATAATTGGGAAAGTTAGATGAAAATTACATTTAAATCATTTAATAAAACTGTATTGATTTAAAAGCAAATTTGAGAATATATAACCAGGTAAATTAATTTGAAGATTTGCCACTATTCTCATTAATTAAATAACTCAAAATTTATACCATTAAGAACTCAGACAGAAATAGAATTTCTGCCCATGGACTACAGCATCAGCTTCTGGTCTAATAATTTCCTGTCTGCTCTTCCTGACAGCCAGCCCTACTGATTTAGGATTTGCCTAGTCAGTCCCTACAGTTTCATTAGATCAATACCTTGTAATAAGCCTCTTTAAATATTTCTACTGGTTCTGTTTCTCTGCTTGAACCCTGACTGATACATGCCACAATGCTCTTGCTAACAACTCCCCAGCCCTCCCCATTCAAAATTTCCTACCCTATCCCCACTCCCACTATTCCTCTCTGAATATATTCCTTATATCTCATTCTCTGTCTTCCCTGGCACCATAAAGGCAGACATATCATAGAAAAAGAGAAATTCACCACTAATAAAGAAGTAGACCAGAAGTCATTTTTAATTCTTCTACCTGCATATCATTATAAAAATTTTCAAACTATAGAATATTTGAAAAATTTTATGGTAAACACCTGTACAAGTTAGATTCTACTATTAACATTATACTGGTAAAGAATAATGCAGGAAACACAACAGATGCGGCTTTGATGCCAGAGTTGGGAAGATCCCCTGGAGAAGGAAATGGCAATCCACTCCAGGATTCTTGTCTGAAAAATTCCATGGACAGAGGACCCAGATGAGCTATAGTCCATGGAGTCACAAAGAATCAAACATGAGTGAATGCACACATACACATATTAACATTTTATTACAGTTACTTCACATGTTATCTATTCATCCATGTATCCCTCTACTTACCTATCAATCCACCTTATTTTTTTATGTCTTTCAAAGTAAGTGACAGACACAAACACTCTTTTCCCTAAGTGCTTCAGCATGTACATCATTAATTACAATTGAATATTTATTTATAACTTTTTAAAGGAAGATTTAATATAAAACAAATGTCCAAATGTTAAGTGTACTATTTGATGACACTATTTGTTGTTGTTATTGTTTTAAAAGATTTTATTTTTTAGAGCAGTTTTAGGTTCATAGAAAAATGAAGAAGGTAGAGATTTCTCATATTCCCTCTACTCCCACATATGTATAGATCCTCCACCATTATCAATTTCCCCCACCAGAGTGGTGCATTCATTACAATTGAGCCTACATTGACACATGATAATCACCCAAAGTCCACAGTTTACTGTGTAAATTACCCAAAGTCCATTAGGGTTTACTCTTGGCATTGAATATTCTGTGGGTTTAGACAAAGATATAATCATGTGTATCCATCATTATAATATCATACAGAGTATTTCCACTGCCCTAAAAATGTGTGCCCCACCTAGTCATCCTTCCTCCTCCCCAATCCCTGGCAACCACTGAGCTTTCTACTAGTTTTACCTTTCTTTCAATGAGTTTTGACATATGTATTCAACTATGTGATCTGAACTTTATCAATGAGGCATTTATATGACCCTAGAGTTCCCCTTTGTTTTTCCCAGTTTGTCTCTCCTCCCTAGAGTCAATTACTCATATGATTTCTTTTCATCCAGATATTAGTTTCACTTTTCAAGAATTTCATAAAAACAGAATCATCAGAAGATGTATTCTTTTGTTTTTTTTCTTTAATTAATTAATTTAATTGGAGGCTAATTACAATATTGTGGTGGTTTTTCACATACATTGGCATGAATCAGCCATGGGTGTACATGTGTCCCCCATCCCAAGTCTCCCTCCCCCTCCCTCCCCAACCCATCCCCATGGGTTGTCCCAGTACGCTGGCTTTAAGTGCCCCGTTTCATGCATCGAACCTGGACTTGGTGATCTATTTCACATATGGTAATATACATGTTTCAATGCTATTCTCTCAAATCATCCCACCCTCGCCTTCTCCCACAGAGTCCAAAAATCTTTTCTTTATATCTGTGTCTCTTTTGCTATCTCATGTATGCTTGCTGCTGCTAAGTCACTTCAGTCGTGTTCAACTCTGTGCAACCCCATAGACAGCAGCCCACCAGGCTCCCCAGTCCCTGGGATTCTCCAGGCAAGAACACTGGAGTGGGTTGCCACTTCCTTCTTCAATGCATGAAAGTGAAAAGTGAAAGTGAAGTCACTGAGTTGTGTCCAACTCTCAGCGACCCCATGGACTGCAGCCTGCCAGGCTCCTCCATCCATGGGATTTTCCAAGCGAGAGTCCTGGACTGGGTTGCCATTGCTTTCTCCATCTCATGTATAGGGTCATCGTTACCATCTTTCTAAATTCTATATAAATGCATTAATATACTGTATTGGTGCTTTTCTTTCTGACTTACTTCACTCTGTATAATAGGCCCCAGTTTCATCCACCTCATTAGAACTGATGCAAATGTGTTCTTTTTAAAAGCTGAGTAATATTCCATTGTGTATCTGTACCACAACTTTGTATCTGGCTTCATTTGTTCACTGTAATGTTTTGGAGATTCATCCATGTGGTTGCATGTATTAGTTGTTTATTTTGTTTTGCTATTGAGATGCAATTCACTGTATGGATAAACCACAGTACGCTTGTACATTCTCCTACTGGTAAATATCTGGTTTGTTTAACGCTATTACAAATAAAGATGCTATGGACATTCTCATATTAAAAATAAAATAAATAAATACATAGAAATCTAAGACTTCATTACAAGTTCTATTTCTCACATGAAAAAATATTCATTAAACAGCTACTATGTATAAAGCACTATTCTAGGTACTGATATCATGGAACTTGAAATCCAACGTTAGAACAAACTATGTACATAGATTATTACTGTTCAGTTCAGTTCAGTTCAGTCGCTCAGTTGTGTCCAACTCTTTGCAGCCCCATGAACCACACACAGTACGCCAGGCTTCCCTGTCCATCACCAACTGCCAGAGTCTACCCAAACCCATGTCCATCAAGTCGGTGATGCCATCCAACCATTTCATCCTCTGTCATCCCCTTCTCCTCCTGCCCTCAATCTCCCCAGCATCAGGGTCTTTTCAAATGAGTTAGCTCTTCGCATCAGGTGGCCAAAGTATTGGAGTTTCAGCTTCAACATCAGTCCTTCCAATGAACACCCAGGACTGATCTCTTTAGCATGGACTGGTTGGATCTCCTTGCAGTTCAAGGGACGCTCAAGAGTCTTCTCCAGCACCACAGTTCAAAAGCATCAATTCTTTGGCTCTCAGCTTTCTTCACAGTCCAATTCTCACATCCATACATGACCACTGGAAAAACCATAGCCTTGACTAGATGGACCTTTGTGGGCAAAGTGATGTCCCTGCTTTTCAATATGCTGTCTAGGTTGGTCATAAATTTCCTTCCAAGGAGTAAGTGTTTTTTAATTTCAGGGCTGTAATCACCATCTGCAGTGATTTTGGAGCAAAAATAAAAATAGCAAAAAAAAAGTCAGCCACTGTTTCCCCATCTGTTTGCTATGAAGTGATGGGACAGGATGCCATGATCTTAGTTTTCTGAATGTTGAGCTTTAATCCAACTTTTTCACTCTCCTCTTTCACTTTCATCAGCAGGCTCTTTAGTTCCTCTTCACTTTCTGCCATAAGCGTGGTGTCATCTGCATATCTGAGGTTATTGATATTTCTCCTGGAAATCTTGATTCCAGCTTGTGCTTCCTCCAGGCCAGCACTTCTCATGAGGTACTCTGCATATAAGTTAAATAAGCAGGGTGACAATATACAGCCTTGACGTACTCCTTTTCCTATTTGGAACCAGTCTGTTGTTCCATGTCCAGTTCTAACTGTTACTTCCTGACCTGCAAACAGGTTATTATTGTTAAGAACTAGAAATGCCACAAGAATGATTTGAAAATGAATTTATCTCAAGAGGCTTCAGTAAAAAGAATATCAGTGGACGAGTCTACAGAAGTATGTCTGGACTACATTTCAGAGGGTTTTAACAGAGTAGGAGGCTCTCTACTGACTCCAGCAAATATTGAAGGAAATAACTGAAAAATTTTGAGCAAAGAAGTGATGATCAGAATTGCATTTTAGCTAGATTCTTCCAGAGGTTATGTCATATTGAAAAGAGGATAGCCTAGAATTAAGATATCAATTTGATATCAATTAACATATCAATATCAATTTATATCAAATAAGATATCAATAAATATCTTAATTAGAATTAAGAGATCAAGTTGCCAACATCCATAGGATCATAGCAAAAGCAAGAGAGCTCCAGAAAAACATCTACTTCTGCTTTATTGACTACACCAAAGCTTCTGACTGTGTGGATCACAACAAACTGGAAAATTCTTCAAGAGATGGGAATGCCAGATCACCTTACTGCCTCTTGAGAAATTTGTACGCAGGGCAGAAAGTAACAGTTAAAATTGGACACAGAACAACAGACTGGTTCCAAATTGGGAAGAGGCTGTACAAAAAGGCTGTATATTGTCACCCTGTTTACTTAACTTATATGCAGAGTACATCATGTGAAATGCCAGGCTGGATGAAACACAAGCTGGAATCAAGGTTGCTGGGAGAAATATCAATAATCTCAGATATGCAGATGACACCACCCTTATGGCAGAAAGCAGAAAGAACTTCTTGATGAAAGTGAAAGAGAAGAGTGAAAAAGCTGGCTTAAAATTCAATATTCCTGCCTGGAGATCCGTCTACTGCACACACTGGGGTGTCCCTCTAGGATCTCAATTCAGAAAGGGGAGGTTTCAATGACAAGTCTGCAGCCTGAAAGAGGGTCTTGACCTGACCATACTGGGCACCTTGATCTCAGACTATCAGCCTCCAGCACAGCTTCCTTGAAGCTGTGACCTGGACATGTGACCTGGGCCTGACCTTTGAGCTGTGTACACACCAGACTTTAAATCAGTAGCTAGAGATGTGACGAAGCTGAGACTAAGAGATCAAGCCCTGAAATTCTGGAGTGGGAGCACTGATTCCAACACCCTAGACTACCGGAGAACTAACCTGAGGGAGTATCAAATAGTGAGAACTCACACAAAGGAAACGCTTGAATACAAGACCCAGCATCACCCAGCCACCACTAGCACCCTGTGCAGGACGCCACATCTAAATAACAAACAAAACAAAAATAAAAACCCAGTCATCAGCAGATAGATTACCACCTCACTCAGCCTTGCCCCTCAGAGGAGAAGTGAACAAACAAACAAGCAAACAAACAAACGAAAACTCAGCATAAATCTCACCCTATATGAAACTTACACAAACCAGTGGGCCAACTTTAGGAGGGCAGAAACCAAAAGGAAAAAAGAATTCAACTTTGAAGCCTGGGAAAAGGAGACCTCAAACACAATAAACTTTTAAAAAATAATGAAAAGGCAGAGAAATACTACACAACTGAAGGAACAAACTAGAAGCATAAAAGTTCAAATAAATTAAGAAGAAATAGGAAAAATACCTGAAAAAGAATTCAGAATTAATAATAGTAAAGATGATCAAAAATCTTGGAAACAAAATGGAGAAAATGCAAGAATCAGTTAACAAAGACCTGGAAGAATTAAAGAATAAACATACAGAGACAAACAACACAATTACTGAAATTAAACATACTCCAGAAGGAATCAATAGCAGAATATTTGAAGCAGAAGAACAAATCAATAAGCTGGAAGATAAAAGGGTGGAAATAACTTCTGAAGAGCAGAATAAAGTAAAAAGAATGAAAAGAACTGAGGATAGTCTCAGAGACCTATGGGACAATATCAAAAGTACCAACATTCGAATTATTGGGATCCTAGAAGAAGAAGAGAAAAAGAAAGGGTATGAGAAATTTTTTGAAGAGATTACAGTTGAAAATGTCCCAACCTGGAAAAGGAAATAGTCAATCAACCCCAAGAAGCATAGAGTCCCATACAGGAATAATCCAAGGAGAAACATGCCAAGACACATACTAATCAAACTAACAAAGACTAAACACACAGAAAGAATATTAAAAGCAGCAAGGGACAAGCAACAAGTAACATACAAGGGAAACCCCATACACTTAACAGCTGGTCTTTCAGCAGAAACTCCACAGGCCAGAAGGGAATGGCAGGATATATTTAAAATACTGAAAGCGAAAAATCTACAACCAAGATTACTGTTCCTGGCAAGTATCTCATTCAAAATTGATGGAGAAATAAAAAGCTTTTCAGACTACCAAAAGTTAAGAGAATTCAGTACCACCAAACCAGCTTTACAACAAATGTTAAACAGACTTCTATAGTCAAGAAATACGCAAGAAGAAAAAAGATCTACAAAATCAACCCCAAACAATTAACAAAACGGCAATTAAGAAAATGAAGATATATATCAATAATTACTTTAAATGTAAATGGATTAAATGTTCCAACCAAAAGACACAGACTGTCTCAATGGGTATGAAAACAAGACCCATAAATATGCTGTCTACCAGAAACCCACTTCAGGCCTAAAGACACGTACAGACTGAAAGTGAGAGAATGCAAAAATATATTCCATGCAAATGGGAAGCAGAGGAAAGCTGGAGTATCAACCCTCATATCAGACAAAGTAGACCTTAAAATAAAGAATATTACAAGAGATAAGGAAGGACACAACATAATGATCAAGGGATCAACCCAAGAGGAAGACATAACAATTGTAAATATCTATACACCCAACATAGGAGCACCTCAATACATAAGACAAACACTAATAGACATAAAAGGAGAAATTGACAGTAACACAATAATAGTAGGAGACTATAACACCCCACTCACACCAATGGACAGATCATCAAAACAGAAAATTAATAAGGATAAATGATACATTAGAAGAGATGGATCTCATTAATATATTCAGGACATTCATCAAATGCAGAAGAATACACCTTCTTGAGTGCACGTGGAACATTCTCCAGGATAGTCCACATCTTGGGTCATAAGTCATACCTCAGCAAACTTAGGAAAATTGACATCATATTAAGCATCTTTTCCGACTACAACACTATGAGACTAGACATCAATTACAAGAAAAAAAACTGTAAGAAACACAAACTCATGGAGATTAAACAATACGTTTCTAAATAAACAGCAGGTTACTGAAGAAATCAAAAGGGAAATCAAAAAATTTCTAGAAATAAATGACAGTGAAAACTCGACAACTCAAAACCTATGAGATGCAGCAAAAGCAGTTCTAAGAGGGAAGATCATAGCAATATAATCCTACCTCAAAAAAAAGAACAAGAAAAACATTGACTAGACAACCTAACTTTACACCTAAAACAATTGGAAAAAGAACAAAACCCCCAAAATTAGTAGAAAGAAAGAAATCATAAAGATCTGAGCAGAAAAATATGAAAAAGAAATGAAAAAAACAATAGTAAAGATTAATAGATCTGATAGAGTGCCTGATGAACTATAGACAAAGGTTTGTGACACTATACAGGAGACAGGGAGGAAGATCATCTACAAGAAAAAGAAATGCAAAAAAGCAAAATGGCTGTCTGTGGAGGCGTTACAAATAGCTGTGAGAAGAGAAGTGAAAAGCAAGGGAGAAAAGGAAAGACATACCCATTTGAATGCAGAGTTCCAAAGAATAACAGGGAGAGATAAGAAAGCCTTCCTCAGTGATCAATTCAAAGAAATAGAGGAAAACACTAGAATGGGAAAGACTAGATATACCTTTAAGAAAATTAGAGATACCAAGGCAACATTTCATGCAAAGATGGGCTCAATAAAGGGCAGAAGTGGTAGGGACCNAATAACAGGGAGAGATAAGAAAGCCTTCCTCAGTGATCAATTCAAAGAAATAGAGGAAAACACTAGAATGGGAAAGACTAGATATATCTTTAAGAAAATTAGAGATACCAAGGCAACATTTCATGCAAAGATGGGCTCAATAAAGGGTAGAAGTGGTAGGGACCTAACAAAAGCAGAAGATATGAAGAAGAGGTGGCAAAAATACTCAGAAGAACTGTACAAAAAAGATCTTCACGACGCAGATAATCACAATGGTGTGATCACTCACCTAGAGCCAGACGTCCTGGAATGTGAAGTCAAGTGGGCCTTAGGAAGCATTCCAACGAACAAAGCTAGTGGAGGTGATGGAATTCCAGTTGAGCTATTTCAAATCCTATAAGATGATGCTGCGAAAGTGCTGCACTCAATATGTCAGCAAATTTGGAAAACTCAGCAGTGGTCACAGGACTGGAAAAGGTCAGTTTTCATTCCAATCCCAAAGAAAGGCAATGCCAAAGAATGCTCAAACTACCACACAATTGCACTCATCTCACACGCTAGTAAAGTAATGCTCAAAATTCTCCAAGCAAGGCTTTAGCAATACATGAACTGTGAACTTCCAGATGTCCAAGATGGTTTTAGAAAA
>SJYX01014267.1:33551-61022 GCA_006410675.1 Oreotragus oreotragus
GAAAAGGAGTACGTCAAGGCTGTATATTGTCACCCTGTTTATTTATCTTATATGCAGAGTACATCAAGAGAAACACTGGGCTGGAAGAAGCACAAGCTGGAATCAAGATTGCTGGGAGAAATATCAATAACCTCAGATATGCAGATGACACCACCCTTATGGCAGAAAGTAAAGAGGAACTAAAAAGCCTCTTGATGAAATTGAAACAGGAGAGTGAAAAAGTTGGCTTAAAGCTCAACATTCAGAAAACGAAGATCATGGCATCTGGTCCCATCACTTCATGGGAAATAGATGGGGAAACAGTGGAAACAGTGTCAGACATTATTTTTGGGGGCTCCAAAAATCACTGCAGATGGTGAGTGCAGCCATGAAATTAAAAGACGCTTACTCCTTGGAAGGAAAGTTATGACCAACCTAGACAGCATATTCAAAAGCAGAGACATTACTTTGCCAAAAAAGGTCCATCTAGTCAAGGCTATGGTTTTTCCAGTGGTCATGTATGGATGTGAGAGCTGGACTACAAAGAAAGCTGAGTGCTGAAGAATTGATGCTTTTGAACTGTGGTGTTGAAGAAGACTCTTGAGAGTCCGTCGGACTGAAAGAATATCCAACCAGTCCATGCTAAAGGAGATTAGTCCTGGGTGTTCATTGGAAGGCCTGATGTTGAAGCTGAAATTCCAATACTTTGGCCACCTGATGTGAAGAACTAACTCATTTGAAAACACCCTGATGCTGGGGAGATTGAGGACAGGAGGAGAAGGGGACGACAGAGGTGAGATGGTTGCATGGCATCACCAACTCAATGGATATGAGTTTGGGTAAACTCCAGGAGGTGGCGATAGACAGGGAAGCCTGGCGTGCTGTGGTTCATGGGGTTGCAAAGAGTTGGATACAACTGAGCGACTGAACTGAATTGAAAAGCTGGTTCTTCGAGAAGATAAAGAAAATTGACAAACCTTTAGCCAGACTCATCAAGAAAAAAAGAGAAGGATCAAATCAACAAAATTAGAAATGAAAAAGGAGAGGTTACAATGAACAATGCAGAAATACAAAAGATTATATGAGACTATTATAACAACCATATGGCAATAAAATGAATAATCTGGAAGAAATGGACAGATTCTTAGAAAAGTTAAATCTTCCAAAACTGAACAAAGAAGAAATAGAAATCATGAACAACCCAACTACAAGCACTGAAATTGAAGCTGTGATCAAAAATCTCCCCAAAAAGCAAAAGCCCTGGACCAGATTGCTTCACAGGAGAATTCTATCAAACATTTAGAGAAGAGCTAATGCCTATCCTTCTAAAACTCTTCAAAAAACTGCAGAGGAAGGAACACTTCCAAACTCATTCTATGAGGCCATCATCACCCTGAGACCAAAACCAGAAAAAGACAACACACAAAAAGAAGACTACAGTCCAATATCACTGGTGAACATAGATGCAAAAATCCTCAACAAAATTTTAGCCAACAGAATTCAGCAGCACATCAGAAAGCTCATACACCATGACTAACTTGGGTTTACTCCAGGGATGCAAGGATTCTTCAATATATGCAAATCAATCAATGTGATAGACCATATTAACATCATATCTGACTCTCTGCAACCAGTCCATGGAATTCTCTAGGCCAGAATACTGGAATACTGAGATACCAGAATACTGGGTAGCCTTTTCCTTCTCCAAGGGATCTTTCCAACCCAGATTTGAACCCAGGTCTCTCACATTGCAGGCAGATTATTCACCAGCTGAGCCACAAGGGAAGCCCCCATATTAACACACTGAAAGATAAAAACCATATTATAATCTCAATAGATGCAGAAAAAGCCCTCGACAAAATTCAGCAGCCATTTATGATTAAAACTCTTCAAAAAATGGGCATAAAAGGAACCTATCTCGTAATAGTGAGGGCTATTCTCAATGGTGAAAAACTGAAAGCATTTCCCCTAAGATCAGAAATAAGAGAAGGGTGTCCACTTCCATCACTATTATTCAACATAGTTCTGGAAGTCCCAGCTACAGCAATCAGAGAAAAAAAAAGGAATAAAAGGAATCCAGCTTGGAAAAGAAGAAATAAAGCTCTCACTGTGTGCAGATGACATGATACTGTACAAAGAAAACCCTAAATATAGTGTCAGAAAATTATTACAGTTCATCAGTGACTAGGAAAGTTGCAGGATACAAAACCAATACACACAAATCACTTGCATTTCTATATACTAACAATGAAAAATCAGAGGCAGAAATTAAGAAATCAATCTCATTCACCATTGCAACAAAAAGAAATAAATATCTAGGAATAAACTTACCTAAGATGACAAAAGAACTGTATACAGAAAATTATAAGACACTAATGAAAGAAATCAAAGACGACATAAACAGATGGAGAGATATTCCATGCTCCTGGGTAGGAAGAATCAATATTGTGAAAATGACTATACTACCAAATGGAATCTACAGAGTCAATGAAATCCCTATCAAATCACCAATGGCATTTTTCACAGAACTAGAACAGAAAATTCCACAATTCACATGGAAACACAAAAGACCCCAAACAGCCAAAGCAGTCTTGAGAAAGAAGAATGGAGCTGGAGAAATCAACCTTCCTGACTCCAGATTATACTACAAAGCTACAGTCATCAAGCCAGTATGGTACTGGCACAAAAACAGAAATAAAGACCAATGAAACAAGATAGAAAGCCCAGAAATAAACCCATGCATCTATGGGTACTTTATTTTTGACAAAGTGAAAGTGAAGTTGTGTCCGACTCTTTGTGACCTAAATCAACCTTCCTGACTCCAGATTATACTACAAAGCTACAGTCATCAAGCCAGTATGGTACTGGCACAAAAACAGAAATAAAGACCAATGAAACAAGATAGAAAGCCCAGAAATAAACCCATGCATCTATGGGTACTTTATTTTTGACAAAGTGAAAGTGAAGTTGTGTCCGACTCTTTGTGACCCCACGGGCTGTAGCCTACCAGGCTCCTCAGTCCATGGAATTTTCCAGGCAAGTGTACTGGAGTGGGTAGCCATTTCCTTCTCCAGGGGATCTTCCCAAACCAGGGATTGATCCCAGGTGCCCCACATTGCAGGCAGACGTTTTACCATTTGAGCCACCAGGGAAGCAGAAGGCAAGAATACACACTGGGGCAAAGACAGCCTCTTCAGTAAATGGTGCTGGGAAAACTGGACAGCTACATGTAAAAGAATGAAATCAGAACACTTCCTAACACCATACACAAAGGTAAACTCAAAATGCATTAAACACCTAAATGGAAGACCAGAAACTATAAAACTCTTAGAGGAAAACATAGGCAGAACACTCGATGACATAAATCAAAGCAAGATCCTCCATGACCCACCTCCTAGAGTAATGAAAATAAAAACAAAAGTAAGTAAGTGGGACCTGATTAAACTTAAAAGCTTTTGCACAGAAAAGGAAATGATAAGCAAGGTGAAAAGACAACACTCTGAATGGGAGAAAATAATAGCAAATGAAACAACTGACAAAAGATTAATTTCTAAAATCTACAAGCAGCTCATACAACTCAATGCCAGAAAAGCAAACAACCCAATTAAAAAGTGGGAAAAAGACCTATACAGACATTTCTCCAAAGAATACAAATGGCTAACAAACATATGAAAAGATGCTCAACATCACTTATTATTAGAGAAATGCAAATCAAAACTACATTGAGATATTACCTCACACCAGTCAGAATGGCCATCATCAAAAGTCTACAAACAGTAAATTGCTGGAGAGGGTGTGGAGAAAAGGGAATGCCCTTGCACTGTTGGTGGGGATGTAAGTTGATAACAGCCACATGAAAGATGATACGGAGATTTCATTAAAAACTAGGAATAAAGCCACATATGACCCAGCAATCCCACTCCTAGGCACATTCCCTGAGGAAACCAAAATTGAAAGAGACACATGTATTCCATTGTTCATTGTAGCATCTGTACAATAGCTAGAACATGGAAGCAACCTAGATGCCCATCAACAGATGAAGGATAAAGAAGTTGTGGTACATATACACAATGGAATATCATTCGGCCATAAAAAGGAACACATTTGAGTCAGGTGGATGAACCTAGAACCTATTATACAGAGTGAATTGAGTCAGAAAGAGAAAGATAAATATTGTATTCTAACACATATACATAGAAACTGGAAGAATGGCAGTGAAGAACTTATTTACAGGTCAGCAATGGAGAAACAGACATAGAGAATAGAATTATGGACATGGGGAGAGAGGAGGAGAGGGACATGGAAACTTACATTACCCTATGTAAAATAGATAGCCAATGGGAATTTGCTGTATGGCTCAGGAAACTAAAACAGGGGCTCTGTATCCTAGAGGTTTAGGGTGGGGTGGGAGATGGTAGGGAGGTTCAAAAGGTAGGAGATATATGTATACCTATGGCTGATTTATGTTGAGATTTGACAGAAAACAAAACTCTGTAAAGTAATTATCCTTCCATTTTAAAAAAAGTAAAAAACACTCAACACTCAAAATATGAAGATCCTGGCATCTGGTTCCATCACTTCATGGCAAATAGATGGGGAACAATGGAAACAGTGAGAGACTTTACTTTCTTGGGCTCCAAAATCACTGCAGATAGTGACTGCAGCCATGAAATCAAACGATTCTTGTTCCTTGGAAGAAAAGCTATACAGCCTAGACAGCATATTAAAAAGCAGAGACATTACTTTGCCAACAGAGGTCCGTCTAGTCAAAGCTATGGGTTTTCCAGTAGTCATGTATGGATGTGAGAGTTGGGCTATAAAGAAAGCTTGGCACTGAAGAATTGATGCTTTTGAACTGTGGTGTTGGAGAAGACTCTTGAGAGTCCCTTGGACTGCATGGAGATCAAATAAGTACATCCTAAGGGAAATCAGTCCTGAATATTTATCTGAAGGACTGATGCTGAAGCTGAAGCTCCAGTACTTTTGCCACCTGATGCAAAGAACTGACTCACTGAAAAAGACCCTGATGCTGGGAAAGATTGAAAGCAGAAGGAGAAGGGGATGACAGAAGATGAGATAATTGGATGACATCACCAACTTGATGGACATGAGTTTGAGCAAACTCCGGGAGTTGGTGAAGGACAGGGAAGCCTGGTGTGATGGGGTTGCAAAGAGTCAGACACGACTGTGCGACTGAACTGAACTGAACTGAAGATATCAATTATTAACAGAAGGCTGTTATACTCAAGTGAGGTAGTAGATGACCTGCCCAAAGTTGGAGGTAGTGATAAGGAGAGAATACATTGTTACAAACAGGCCTATAGAAATTGGCCACCATTTTTTAATGCACCCTCTTATTATATCATAACTCAACACACATACACATGCATAAATAACTGAGAAAAAAATTTTCACAAAAACACACCCCTTATGTTTCAGTTCAGTTCAGTCGCTCAGTCGTGTCCGACTCTTTGCGACCCCATGAATCGCAGCACGCCAGGCCTCCCTGTCCATCACCATCTCCCGGAGTTCACTCAGACTCACGTCCATCGAGTCCGTGATGCCATCCAGCCATCTCATCCTCGGTCGTCCCCTTCTCCTCCTGCCCCCAATCCCTCCCAGCATCAGAGTCTTTTCCAATGAGTCAACTCTTCGCATGAGGTGGCCAAAGTACTGGAGTTTCAGCTTTAGCATCATTCCTTCCAAAGAAATCCCAGGGTTGATCTCCTTCAGAATGGACTGGTTGGATCTCCTTGCAGTCCAAGGGACTCTCAAGAGTCTTCTCCAACACCACAGTTCAAAAGCATCGATTCTTCGGCGCTCAGCTTTCTTCACAGTCCAACTTTCACATCCATACATGACCACAGGAAAAACCATAGCCTTGACTAGGCGGACCTTAGTCGGCAAAGTAATGTCTCTGCTTTTGAATATACTATCCAGGTTGGTCATAACTTTTCTTCCAAGGAGTAAGCGTCTTTTAATTTCATGGCTGCAGTCACCATCTGCAGTGATTTTGGAGCCCAAAAAAATAAAGTCTGACACTGTTTCCACTGTTTCCCCATCTATTTCCCATGAAGTGATGGGACCGGATGCCATGATCTTCGTTTTCTGAATGTTGAGCTTTAAGCCAACTTTTTCGCTCTCCTCCTTCACTTTCATCAAGAGGCTTTTTAGCTCCTCCTCACTTTCTGCCATAAGGGTGGTGTCATCAGCATATCTGAGGTTATTGATATTTCTCCCGGCAATCTTGATTCCAGCTTGTGTTTCTTCCAGTCCAGCGTTTCTCATGATGTACTCTGCATATAAGTTAAATAAGCAGGGAGACAATATACAGCCTTGACGTACTCCTTTTCCTATTTGGAACCAGTCTGTTGTTCCATGTCCAGTTCTAACTGTTGCTTCCTGACCTGCATACAGATTTCTCAAGAGGCAGGTTAGGTGGTCTGGTATTCCCATCTCTTTCAGAATTTTCCACAGTTTATTGTGATCCACACAGTCAAAGGCTTTGGCATAGTCAATAAAGCAGAAATAGATGTTTTTCTGGAACTCTCTTGCTTTTTCCATGATCCAGCGGATGTTGGCAATTTGATCTCTGGTTCCTCTGCCTGTTCTAAAACCAGCTTGAACATCAGGGAGTTCACGGTTCACATATTGCTGAAGCCTGGCTTGGAGAATTTTGAGCATTACTTTACTAGCGTGTGAGATGAGTGCAATTGTGCGGTAGTTTGAGCATTCTTTGGCATTGCCTTTCTTTGGAATTGGAATGAAAACTGACCTTTTCCAGTCCTGTGGCCACTGCTGAGTTTTCCAAATTTGCTGGCATATTGAGTGCAGCACTTTCACAGCATCATCTTCCAGGATTTGAAACAGCTCAACGGGAATTCCATCACCTCCACTAGCTTTGTTCTTAGTGATGCTTTCTAAGGCCCACTTGACTTCACATTCCAAGATGTCTGGCTCTAGATTAGTGATCACATCCTCATGATTATCTGGGTCGTGAAGATCTTTTCTGTACAGTTCTTCTGTGTATTCTTGCCACCTCTTCTTAATATCTTCTGCTTCTGTTAGGTCCATACCATTTCTATCCTTTATCGAGCCCATCTTTGCATGAAATGTTCCCTTGGTATCTCCAATTCTCTTGAAGAGATCTCTAGTCTTTCCCATTCTGTTGTTTTCCTCTATCTCTTTGCATTGATTGCTGAAGAAGGCTTTCTTATCTCTTCTTGCTATTCTTTGGAACTCTGCATTCAGATGCTTATATCTTTTCTTTTCTCCTTTGCTTTTCGCCTCTCTTCTTTTCAGTGCTATTTGTAAGGCTTCTCCAGACAGCCATTTTGCTTTTTTGCATTTCTTTTCCATGGGGATGGTCTTGATCCCTGTCTCCTGTACAATGTCACGAACCTCATTCCATAGTTCATCAGGAACTCTGTCTATCAGATCTAGGCCCTTAAATCTATTTCTCACTTCCACTGTATAATCATAAGGGATTTGATTTAGGTCATACCTGAATGGTCTAGCGGTTTTCCCTACTTTCTTCAATTTAAGTCTGAATTTGGAAATAAGGAGTTCATGATCTGAGCCACAGTCAGCTCCTGGTCTTGTTTTTGTTGACTGTATAGAGCTTCTCCATCTTTGGCTGCAAAGAATATAATCAATCTGATTTCGGTGTTGACCATCTGGTGATGTCCATGTGTAGAGTCTTCTCTTGTGTTGCTGGAAGAGGGTGTTTGCTATGACCAGTGCATTTTCTTGGCAAAACTCTATTACTTTGCCCTGCTTCATTCTGTATTCCAAGGCCAAATTTGCCTGTTACTCCTGGTGTTTTTTGACTTCCTACTTTAGCATTCCAGTCCCCTATAATGAAAAGGACATCTTTTTTGGGTGTTAGTTCTACAAGGTCTTGTAGGTCTTCATAAAACCGTTCAACTTCAGCTTCTTCAGCATTACTGGTTGGGGCATAGACTTGGATAACTGTGATATTGAATGGTTTGCCTTGGGAACGAACAGAGATCATTCTGTCGTTTTTGAGATTGCATCCAGGTACTGCATTTCGGACTCTTTTGTTGACCATGATGGTACTTTCTATTTTCTATCCTCTTTCTTTTCTTTATTTAAAAGCTGAGAATAAGCCACTAATCTGATTTCATAATCTGTTGGGTCATGACCTTGGTTTGCAGAAGGAAATGGCAATCCACTCCAGTACTCTTGCCTGGAAAATCCCATGGACCGAGGAGCCTGGTGGGTTATGGTCCATGGGGTCACAAAGAGTTGGACACAACTGAGCGACTTCACACAGACTGGGTAATAGTAGTAAAGATGACTCAGATTAAAACCTGGGCAACTGGAAGAATGGTGGTTTCATGCATTTGAAAATATTTTATTGAAAAGTCTTAACTTGTTGGGGAATGAACGTATGACAATTCAATTTTTTCCAATAAATGCCTTTATCATGATCTGTCACTCACTTTTCATTCTCACTGAATACATCTCCGTCTAACTTTATAATTTTTCTTTTTAAATATTTTTAATGGACTTCAGGAGTACAACATTGGAAAAAGCATAATATTTCTTTCATTAAATACTATCATTGTTTATAGCCCTCTTCTTCTTCATTTGTTATTAATTAATAATAAAATAATCAATACCCATAAATCAACCACCCAGTTAGAGAGTTAAAACAGTGACAAAACTTACATTTATGTTTACCTCCCCATTCTACCTCTTGCCTCCTCTTATCTGATATAACTATTATCCCTCTGATTAAAAAAAAATGCATTGCAAATGCTAGTTTAGAACAAAGTAATCAAGCTATAAACAGTCTTCTAGGTCTGGCTTTTAATCAACATTATATTATTAGTATTCATGATAATTTTGGGATATTGCTTTAATTAAATCATTTTCATTGTATAATATTCTTTTGTGTGAACAACTGCCATTTTTTATTGCTTTTTGCCATAAATATTTTTGTTAGCCAGAGTTTTGTTTGCTTTTACTACTGAAGTATTGCTACAGTCACTTTTGCACCTGTGTCCTGGTGCACACATTCACAAGTGATTCTTGGATGAATATCCAGGAACAGAATTACTGGGTCATAGGAGTGTGCATATCTTCAACATCATGAGATAAGTCTAAATGAGTTTATCAGTTCACTTCCCCCTAGTAAGATATTAGAAATACTGCTGCTTCATATTCTCTCTAACACTTGGTATCTGATTTTTCCCCATCAATTTTCATTCTACTTCTTTAAATCCAGTCCTGGTAATTTAGACACCTCAATGTCAAATGGATTTAGAGCTCTTTTGAATATCCCCTTCTATCCATCTTAGATCTGTAACTCTATAAGTTTGGGGTAGAGGTTGGTGCATGATCTCTTTAACATATGTCTCTCACCCCTCATCTCCCATGTTTCTCATCTGATCTTACATATACATATGCATAAATAACTGAGAAAAAAATTTTCACAAAAACACACCCCTTATTATGTTTAATGCATACTAATACTTTCTATTTTCTATTCTCTTTCTTTTCTTTATTTAAAAGCTGAAAATACACCACTAATCTGATTTCATAATCTGTTGGGTCATGACCTTGGTTTGCAGAAGGAAATGGCAACCCACTCCAGTAGTCTTGCCTGGAAAATCCCATGGACCGAGGAGCCTGGTAGGTTNATACTAATACTTTCTATTTTCTATTCTCTTTCTTTTCTTTATTTAAAAGCTGAAAATACACCACTAATCTGATTTCATAATCTGTTGGGTCATGACCTTGGTTTGCAGAAGGAAATGGCAACCCACTCCAGTAGTCTTGCCTGGAAAATCCCATGGACCGAGGAGCCTGGTAGGTTACGGTCCATGTGGTCGCAAAGAGTTGGACACAACCGAGTTGACCCACTGCAGTGGTCATTACAGTGGGGAGGAGGGACAGAGGAGACAGAAGTTTTCTTACTTGAAGGCTCCAGTCCAAACTTTACACTTTTCTTTTGCTTCCAGGACAAAGATGGAGAAAGATAGTAGAGAGAAAAGGAGGCAGGTGAGAGGTTATGGAGTTGGAGAGGGCTAGACACACAACAGATTCAGCTGAAACCATCCATCTCTCAAGCCCTGAGGAAAAGTGCCTGACTCCTACAATAGTATGCTCTCTGCATTTAGAATGAGGACTACTTAGAATCCTCTGTTTCCAGCTTTGAACTTTAATCACAATTTTGAAATAAGTCCCATTCAGCACATTTTACCATCCTATTACAGAGAAGAAAAAGTAGTCTGAAGAGAGAGATTTACCTTCAGAATGTTCTGAAAACATCCAGTGACAGGTCTAGGATTACTAGTGAGATATCCAGGTAGGGTTTCCTAGTAACCAACTGTTAACAGAGTCCTTGAACTTAGGGGGATGATTAGAGCTAGAGAGAAGAACATGGAAATTAGCCACAATGTCAATGCCATTAAAAGGTAATTATTATTATAATCCATTTTACTAATGAAAAAATTGAAGTATGATAGTATAAATAATTTACCCAAGATCTCATAGCTAACCTGAGACAGAAAGAATATTTGCCTCTGAGAACTTGTGACTGAAAATCTATGTTCCTCTGACTACAATGACAACATCACATGAAGGGCACCACAAAGAAGGGAAAAGGGGACCTATGACCATGATTATTTCTCTTGGAAATCATGGAAATAATATCACAAATGAAATTTTTAACAGTTAAATTGGCTATCCTTTATACAATCTGCTTCTAACTCAGAAGCTAGAAGGATTTCCATATATGTTAAGATATGACTTTACTGAAAGAGCATTCATAAGAAATGATGATAGTGTGGGGATATGTACAAGGTGTACGAGAGGCATAAAATGGAACATGGTATGATGGAAATCAGCTAATGAAGCAGAGGTGAAAAAGAGCTACAGAGACAAATAGTGATTCTGCTCATACAACTCTAAGCACTACCTATGGGGAGAAAGAACACTGACCCACGAACTCATCCTTTACCCAGACCAAGACTATATATTCCCACTGGGAAGACCAACTGCATAATCTGTATGTCATTTTCCTGCCCCAGGCTCACTATACAATCTGCTGATGATAATTTGGCCTCCTCACACTTTGTTTTAAAAGAGAGAACACATTAACCAAAAGACAAGAGAATCCAAATCTCAGTGTTGGTCTATGGGATTTTCCAGGCAAGAGTACTGGAGTGGGTTGCCATTTCCTTCTGCAAACCAAGGTCATGACCCAACAGATTATGAAATCAGATTAGTGGCTTATTCCCAGCTTTTATATAAAGAAAAGAAAGAGAATAGAAAATAGAAAGTATTAGTGTGCATTAAACATAATAAGGGGTGTGTTTTTGTGAAAATTTTTTTCTTAGTTATTTATGCAGTGTTCTTCCAAATCTCACTGCAGTTTGACTCAATCAAGGTTATAAGCATCAGTTTCTGGTGACATTTTCCCTGGGGGTAAGGTTTAGTAAGTCAGTTGTAGAAGCTGATACCAGATTTCTCATCCCATAGGACTCTGAGCAATGGTCATTCCGCCATGATAAAGATTTGGTAAAGCTCCATGACCATCCGGTGCCCTCCATCCCACTGCTTACCTTCACCCTGGACTTCTTGATCAAGTAAGGAACCACTGTATATAGCCAAAATAATTTTACAAAGGAAGAATAAGGAAAGAGCCACAGGACAGAGAAATTAATGGTTAAATGAGCAGAGGGTTGGTATCAACTGTGTAAAATACTATTGAGGCAGTCAGACCTGAGCACAGAGAAAAAACTTTACTTTCTCTATGTCATACATTTTGATGACTAATATATATATATATATATATAAAGCTAATGGATAGCAATGAAAGAACTGCTTCTGAATGAAGATCTTAAATGAGGATTATTTAAATGTAGTAGGTAATTTATTATAGATAATCTTTAAAAGAAGGAATTAAAAGGAGTAAAATTAAGTGCTTTGACTTTTTAAAAGTATGAGTTATTAATTCATTCAATTATACACAGGCCAGGCTCACACATTTAAGAACATCATCATGAAACTAGCTCTATAAAATGAAAAGAAACTGAGATGCTCTCCTGAATGTTCATCTTTGTGGAGCCCTTTCATGTGAAGACATGAAATTTTTGCTAAAACTGCACACTGATCACAAATAGGAATGGTTGGGGGGCACTTTTTTAAATTATCAAATTACTGAGTCCCAAGTCACAAAACACAGCTTTCCCCCAAATAACTGTTTTTCAAAAAAATCTGCCCTTGTCTTAGCAGCTCAAATTTTTCACAATAATAGAATCTCAAATGCAACTAAAAAAAACATAAGCCAGAAGACTGCTGATAAATGATGATATGTCTGACAGGACACATACCACTGCCTCTTCTGCGTCCAGGGACTCATATTCAAATCATACGTGATTTGGATGGGAAACAAATATTCAGCCCTGATTTCCCTTTCTGATGTATTTGTGATTCTCTCAGATAACCTTTATTTAGAGTGAGGACAGAAACATGGAAAAGGATTACCTAGCAGTCTCAATTAGATAAGAAAACTGTGCAAGACTGTATTTCATTTGCCTAAATGTGTGTCTTAGATTATCACACTGCCCACGTTTCAGCTTCTCTGCCAGTTAGTAACAAATGAACTGAGAAAAGTTATGTTCCTTTGTCCCATCTGAGGTAGCAGGGATAGAGGCTGCTCACGCAGGGGAACCACAGAGCAGAATAGCAAGAGTGTCCTTTGTGAGCCCCCGCACATCCTTTGTGTCCAGACACATTTGATGGGAGCCTCCTCTATGACCCAGGATACACTAAGGGGAAACAATACAATTAAACGATGAAGGTAGTGTCAAGATTAAAGGTTATTAACAAACCAGGGAAAACTCAATTCTGGGCCTGGTAAATATTACACAGATAGTTCATTTAAGGCAGACACATATGAATATCAAAAAGAAATCTCTGTGATGTCATTTCCCTAGTGTCTGAAACCCACACAATAGACAAATCAAATGTTTGGCAACCTCAGTAGTGTTTCTTTAATTTCATTTGGATGCCGTACTCTGAATATTGACTTCTGAGCTTTATCTGGACTTTCTTTTATTGGCACAGCCTTCCCAAGGAGCTGGTTGTCTAGGTGATGAATGCTGCACACCATAATAAAATAAACTACTTTTGAAATAAACAGTAATTAATGCATTTGCTTTGTAAATTTAACCTTTTCCCTGATGGAGAATGGGAACAGGGGCACCTTCCTTGTCAATAGTCAAAATGAGGTTTGGTGTCATTAATAATTTACTCACATGTTTATTCATCTTCAGTGGGCTGCAATTAGCCCACATTATGAAAATACTTTCAGTAAGCTCAATTTTAAAAAATAAAAGAATGCTACATCATCTCTTGCCAGCTGGCATGTGATGTGTATAAACCATTTCTTTATGATTCTTTTCATAACTTACCAAATTCACATTATAAGAATTTCCTAGAAGTATACATGCAGCTAGATTTGCATTATTTTGCCATTTTCACTTTCAGCTCAGGTTTCTGTCTTGCCGCAACCTGAGAGTGACATGCCAGTCCCCAGTTATCAACAATTCCATCGAGTTAGCATAAAGGGTTCTCTCAGGTACAACTCAGTGATTCAGTGACAAACAGCAGTTTGACAGAGGTGGAAATGCACAGCAATGCAGTGCCTAATCTTTTTATACTTTTAGGGAAAGTAATGAAACTGAAGAGAAACGAAAGCCATCTATAAAAGAATGAAAGTAATACCAGGATGTAGTGGCCAATTAGGCTAGCACAATGGATTTTCACATTTAGGAAAAAAGAGTTGAAGACCTAGAAATAAATGAAAGGAAACTGTTTTCCACTTCTGTGCTATTATTCACTTATAAAAGTATGTGCACACATACCATACACACGCACACACACACACTTTATCCATTCACACCTACGTACACACCAGAGAACTTAGGAGATCGGTGTGCTGTGCCCAAGAAAGGAAAGGGTAGGAACAGCAGGAACAGGTCCATTGGCAGAACTACACAACAAAAGACAAATACACACAGCGTGCAGTATCTGTGCTTGGCTCAAGTTTGTGCAATTAGTACTGCTATTTACAGCAAACTCCTTGTACCAGAACTTTAAAAGTAAATGACAATTAGATTGAAACTGTTTAATCTGAATGCAAAACTGAACCACGGCAGGTTCCAAAGATGATTAACTAGCTCACTTTTTTTTCCCCTTCTGCTAATTGCTAAGTACATTTGCTTGTTCCTGGCATTGATTTGCTAGATTCTAATTCAGGGTATGAGTTTAAAATATTAATCCACAAACTTCTCATTTTCTTTATTGGTCAATACAACTCATGACAAACTATACTCCATAAATTCTTCATCTTAATGCTTCCACTTTGATTTTTTTTCTGATTCTTCCATCAGCAAAAACAAGACCGGGAGCTGACTGTGGCTCAGATCATGTCCTCCTTATTGTCAAATTCAGACTTAAATTTAAGAAAGTGGAGAAAAAACTACTAGATCATTCAGTGTGACTTATATCAAATCCTTTAGGACTATTCAGTGGAAGTGAGAAATAGATTTAAGGGACTGGAACTGATTGACAGAGTGCTTGATGAACTATGGACAGAGGTTCATGACATTGTACAGGAGACAGGAATCAAGACCATCCGCAAGAAAAAGAAATACAAAAAAGCAAAATGGCTGTCTGCAGAGGCTTTACAAATAGCTGTGAAAAGAAGAGAAGCAAAAAGCAAGGGATAAAAGGAAAAATATACCCATTTGAATGCAGAGTTCCAAAGAATGCTGCTGCTGCTGCTGCTAAGTCGCTTCAGTTGTGTCCGACTCCGTGCGACCCCATAGACGGCAGCCCACCAGGCGCCCCCGTCCCTGGGATTCTCCAGGCAAGAACACTGGAGTGGGTTGCCATAACAGGGAGAAATAAGAAAGCCTTCCTCAGCAATCAATGCAAAGAAAGAGAGGAAAACACTAGAATGGGAAAGACTAGATATTACTTCAAGAAAATTAGAGATACCAAGGGAACATTTCATGCAAAGATGGGCTCGATAAAGGACAGAAATGGTAGGGACCTAAGAGAAGCAGAAGATATTAATAAGAGGTGGCAAGAATACACAGAAGAACTATACAAAAAAGATCTTCACAACCCAGATAATCATGATGATGTGAACACTCACCTAGAGCCAGACGTCCTAGAATGTGAAGTCAAGTGGGCCTTAGGAAGCATCACTACGAACAAAGCTAGTGGAGGTGATGGAATTCCAGTTGAGCTGTTTCAAATCCTGAAAGATGATGCTGTGAAAGTGCTGCACTCAATATGCCAGCAAATTTGGAAAACTCAGCAGTGGCCACAGGACTGGAAAAGGTCAGTTTTCATTCCAATCCCAAAGAAAGGCAATGCCAAAGAATGCTCAAACTACCACACAATTGCACTCATCTCACACGCTAGTAAAGTAATGCTCAAAATTCTCCAAGCCAGGCTTCAGCAATATGTGAACCGTGAACTCCCTGATGTTCAAGCTGGTTTTAGAACAGGCAGAGGAACCAGAGATCAAATTGCCAACATCCGCTGGATCATGGAAAAAGCAAGAGAGTTCCAGAAAAACATCTATTTCTGCTTTATTGACTATGCCAAAGCCTTTGACTGTATGGATCACAACAAACTGTGGAAAATTCTGAAAAATATGGGAATATCAGACCACCTGACCTGCCTCTTGAGAAACCTGTATGCTGGTCAGGAAGTAACAGTTAGAACTGGACATGGAACAACAGACTGATTCCAGACAGGAATAGGAGTACATCAAGGCTTTATATTGTCACCCTGCTTATTTAACTTATATGCAGAGTACATCATGAGAAATGCTGGGCTGGAGGAAACACAAGCTGAAATCAAGATTGCCAGGAGAAATATCAATAACCTCAGATATGCAGATGATACCACCCTTATGGCAGAAAGTGAAGAAGAACTAAAGAGCCTGTTGATGAGACTGAAAAAGTTGGCTTAAAGCTCAACATTCAGAAAACTAAGATCATGGCATTTGGTCCCATCACTTCATGGCACATAGATGGGGATACAGTGGAAACCGTGGCTGACTTTATTTTGGGGGCTCCAAAATCACTGCAGATGGTGATTGCAGCCATGAAATTAAAAGACATTTACTCTTGGAAGGAAAGTTATGACCAACCTAGATAGCATATTCAAAAGCAGAGACATTACTTTGCCAACAAAGGTCGGTCTAGTCAAGGCTATGGTTTTTTCTGTGGTCATGTATGGATGTGAGTTTGGACTATAAAGAAATCTGAGGACAGAGGAACTGATGCTTTTGAACTGTGGTGTTGGAGAAGACTCTTGACAGTCCCTTGGACTGCAAGGAGATCCAGCCAGTCCAAGCTAAAGGAGATCAGTCCTGGGTGTTCATTGGAAAGACTGATGTTGAAGCTGAAACTCCAATACTTTGGCCACCTGATGCGAAGAGCTACTCATTGGAAAAGACCTTGATGGTGGGAAAGATTGGGGGGCAGGAGGAGAAGGGGACGACAGAGGAAGAGATGGTTGGATGGCATTACTGACTCAATGGAGATGGGTTTGGGTGGACTCTAGGAGCTGGTGATGGACTGGAAGGCCTGGCATGCTGAGGTTCATGGGGTTGCAAAGAGTCAAACACGACAGTGACTGAACTGAACTGAACTGAATCTCCCCACATAGTACATTTTATCTTTCTTCTGGTAAATTTCCTAGACAAGTACGTCAGTTAGAAAAAATGAGAATATGAGTAACAGAGATTAATAGATACCTCTTAGAGCTTATGCGCTCAGTACAACGGACTTTCTGTGCTAAAAATGGAAGCACACTGGAAACCTTAGAGAGACTAGGACCAAAGGTAGATGTGGGCCAATTTCCTGCTTTCTACAAATGCTTCTAAATACCTTATTTAGGAAGCACTGGGTCTTACATTAATCAACATTTTCTTTTGGCGTTTGTGATCAATCTAATTTTATAAAGGAGCCCCCTTGCCTGTTGGGAAAATGATACTGGTGTGCTATGAAGAGGGTAATTGATCCCAGCAAACATAATGCCTGATCCATTAGTCTGTTCTTCACTTACAGGGAATAAACTAAACTCTGCACTGTATAATGGCTTACAATGATAATTTTTCCAGTAGATAATGGCATGAATACCTCTGTATTTCACAGTCCCTTTTGATAAAACTAAAACAAAAGTTATTTGGAAAAACTTATCAACCTCTTAAAAGTTATACTTCATATTAATATGATAATGCAGGTTTTTAAAAATGCTACCATTTTATTTACAACAATCTAATTATTCACACTGCTTACAATTCAGAGAAACTCTGACAAGTTTTGAAAATAAAGAGAATAGGGTATGGTATATTTTAAGATCACCTGTAGGCAAGGTGCTTTACATATTTCAGACATATGATACACGAACAGAACAACTATGTAAGGTCTATATAGGAGTACCTGACAGGCAAAAATTGAAACTCAGAGAGACTAAATAAGTTGTCCAAGATCACACAGACATTAAGTTGTACATTCAAGATTTAAAACAAGGAATATCTGCCCTGAACAGCCATCATAAACTTTCCGGCGTATACATCAGTCCCCAAAGTTGTCTTTTTTCCTTTCCTCTTTTATTCCAAAAGCAAATTTCTTGTATCACAATTACTAGGAAATTATTCAGGGATATATCACATAACTTAGTAAAGGTGTTCTTACATATAAATTAAGTTAATTTTTATTATAACCAAGAGTGATTCTTTCTGCTATAAATTCTTTGACAGATAATTTTAATAATGCTTCATTTATATTATTAAATCCTTTTATTTAAGGCACATGTACTACTTTGGACTCCAGTATAACAAATTTTAGCAGGGCACAAAATTATTAGGAGCAATTCTTCATATGTAAACAAAGGACACTTTTGACCAGTCGTAAATAGGTAATATTATTCAAGATGTTTTTCCAACAGCAGTGATGGATTTGCACTAATTAATTCTTTCTTTTTTTTTTTTTGCTGGTTCCTTTAGGACCATGTGTAGGGACTCACATTTGCTAGAAAGTCTGTTTAAGATTGAGAGCATGAAAACAATGCAAAGTGAACTAGCCCATGAGGGAATTAAACCTATGACCTTGGCCTCATTAGTATCATTTTCAAATCAACTGAGTTAACCAGCTGTGTTTTCTTAAGTCCAAGTACATATTTATTTGGTACACACAGGAGTTCAAACTTCTTCAAGCCCTTGGGGACCATTATGTGGACTTCAACATTCATTTATTCAACAGATATTAACTGAATACTTAAATTGAGCAATTTGTCCTCAACAATCTGTGAGCTATCAAGCAGTGCAAGACATGGTTCCTGGTCACCAGGAATTACAAGTTAGTACATCAAGGGAAGGAGATATATGTACAAGTAGAGTCTCATGTACTATTAATACTTAAGCAATATTAATAGTTAAGAACCTAGGCCTGGAGACAGAGAAACCTGACCTTGAAACCTGGCCATGCCACTTATTGGCTGTACAACATAACAGATTCTCTAAGAGTCCACATCCCTACATGTGAAACAGAAGGAATACTATCACAGGAAGTTCTTAGAACTAGATTAAGAGCCTATTTTCAAAGCCCTCCACACAGTTGATGACATATAAACACTCAAAGAATTGTAGCTACTATGTTAAAGACTAGAAAGATGAGAATGACTATTTTCTATTCTCATAAAATTACACAATTTGTCCAGAACTAAAGCTCCTCCCAACCCAAACTACCCATATTTTTTTTCTCCATTTCTAATGATAATTAATAGTGTCACCATTACTTGAATCAATCTCTGTAAACTCTTGTGTTTTTTCTACATTCCTCTTGACCAGATTCCAACATCTCAATATTACTTCTTGCACCTTCTCTTGCAGAACCCCTTTAATTTTCCTCTGAGCCATCTCTTCAGCTACTCCCTAATTAAAGCTCTTGATTCCTGGGCAGGGGTAGTCTCTTGCCTACTTTAGTAGCCTCCTGATACAATATATTTCTTTCCATTTTGCCATGCATCCAATCAGTCCTCTGTGCATCTGTTCCCAGCAATCTCTCTAAGCGCAGTGTTGGTCAAGTTCTGATTTAACTTTCACTGGCTTTCCACTGCCTACAGAGTACACAGTAAATAATCAACAACCATATCAATATTCCTCTTTTTTCTGCCTCCATTTCCTGTAGTACCCTCAATATTTGCCATTAGATATATCACAAGTAGGTCAAGCTCCACAACCTCCACCCCCTCACCCGTCCTGCATCTTTCCACCTCAGTATCTTCACCTGCCCCCTGAAACTCTGCCTGTCCTACAAAGTTCAATTAAAATACATCTTCCAAATCAAGCCTCTTACGCTATTCTCAGCATGAAATGAGCTCCCCTGATCTCATGTTCCAACTACACTTCATTTGTATTTTCATAAAACATTTACTGAAGTATACTTTGTATTGGAGTTATTTGTATATGCCTTTCTTCCATTTCTAAAGTAAATTGTCTGAAAATAGTCATAGTATCTTATATATTTTTCTGTATTACAAAATCCTAGAGCAATGACTGGTTCAACCTGCAGGATCCTTACTCCTTTACCTACTTTTAGCACTAATTCCATAAATGATAAGGTTCTACACAAGTTCTCTTAGCTCCTAAACCCTATGACACATATAGGTTCTTATTTTTACTTTTTTTTTTTAACCTAGCCTCTCTGAAGCACTTGGCATTAGTCACTCTTCCTTTCTTTCTTTAAATCTCTCTTCCATTGGCTTCCATAACCCTTGTTGTTTAGCTGCTAAGTCGTGTCTGACTCTTTTGCAATCCCATGGACTGTATTCTGCCAGGTTCCTCTGTCCATGGGAAATCCCATGGTAAGAATACTGGAGTGGGTTGTCATTTCCTTCTCTATCAGCCCTTCCTGACCCAGGGATCAAACCTGCAGCTCCTACATTGGTAGGTGGTTTCTTTACCACTGGTCTACCAAGGAAGCCCTCCATAACCCTACTCAGTCTCAATCTTACCCACTATAAGCTTTCTTCTTCCAGTTTCATAGGAGTCACTTCCATGCCTACCCCTAAAATACTGATATTCTCATGTTTCAATGATCAGTTATGTTTCCTTTTCACTTTACATGCAGTTTTACTAATACACAAATTTGACCTGAATCCATCCAATTCATCCCTCACCAATCCTATTCCTTCCTTATTGAAAATCTTCAACATAAATTCAGTCACACAAACTGAAAACTTACACATCGTCTTGGAGGTTCCTCCACCCTCCACACCAGCTATCAATCTCTTGCCTTCAAGTTCCAAATTCATCCTTCATTGCCCTGCTTATGATACTGAAGCTGGATTCAGTGAACATTTCTGAAGAAATGTTGGCCCAAAGTTAAACTTCATCATTGGAGGGAAGTGGAGGTACAGGAGGTGCAGAAAGAAGGGGCTTTTTTCCTGGCTCCAATTTTCTTTTCTCTCTTCTTACTCCTGTATTGCCTGTCCAGTGTGAATGACACACAGTGGTGCGCACCCCCAAGAGTTTCAGTAGCCTCCATGTGGACAGTTTTCTAGTAATTTCCACTGGTGCCACAATCAGCTTCCCAGTGAGGTCAGCCATGAAGTGGCTCCCCAGCAAGTTAGGCAACAATTCTCCAGACAGCACCCCAACAAATTTCACCAGAGTCCAGCTTTACGGAAAGGTTTATCAAAACCCTAGCAAATGATTTTCTGCTTGCCAGCCTCAGGCTTCTGTACCTCAGCAGACTTCTTCATTATCAGTGGGCCACAGAACCCCTCTCTACTAAGACCTAAATCAGCCTTGAGGGATGGAAGCATTTCCAATTTTGTTCCTCCCTGTATTCTGTAGAGTTTTCTTTACCTCTTAGTTATTAGTTAATAAAACTTTCCCCGTTCAAATCATTGTGGTTTCTGTCTCCTGACTAGAGCTTGATTAATAACCCCTACCCATCTCAATTCCATCTCCTGAGCATCTCTCAGATCTTGACTTCTCTTCAGTCCCAGAGCCCTTGTTTGAGTTTAGACCACTGTCATCCTTCAGTTCAGTTCAGTTGCTCAGTCGTGTCCGACTCTTTGCGACCCCATGAATTGCAGCACGCCAGGCCTCCCTGTCCATCACCAACTCCCGGAGTTCACTCAGACTCGGGTCCATAGAGTCAGTGATGCCATCCAGCCATCTCATCCTCTGTCGTCCCCTTCTCCTCCTGCCTTCAATCCCTCCCAGCATCAGAGTCTTTTCCAATGACTCAACTATTTGCATGAGGTGGCCAAAGTACTGGAGTTTCAGCTTTAGCATCATTCCTTCCAAAGAAATCCCAGG
Organism: Oreotragus oreotragus; assembly: GCA_006410675.1. Lineage (NCBI taxonomy): Eukaryota > Metazoa > Chordata > Mammalia > Artiodactyla > Bovidae > Oreotragus > Oreotragus oreotragus. Next base: position 54,925 of record SJYX01014267.1, read on the forward strand.
GCTGATCTTCAGAATGGACTGGTTGGATCTCCTTGCAGTCCAAGGGACTCTCAAGAGTCTTCTCCAATACCACAGTCCAACTCTCACATCCATACATGACCACTGGAAAAACCATAGCCTTGACTAGACAGACCTTTGTTGGCAAGGTAATGTCTCTGCTTTTTAATAACTTTTCTTGGTCATAACTTTTCTTCCAAGGAGTAAGCGTCTTTTAATTTCATGGCTGCAGTCAGCATGCTCTCCCTGCAGTCCAAAGTACTCTCAAGAGTCTTCTCCAACACAACAGTTCAAAACCATCAATTCTTTGGAGCTCAGCTTTCTTTATAATCCTACTCTTACATTTATACATGATTACTGGAAAAAAACATAGCTTTGACTAGATGGACCTTTGTTGATAAAGTAATGTCTCTGCTTTTTAATATTCTCTCTAGATGGGTCATAAACTTTCTTCCAAGGAACAAGCATCTTTTAATTTCATGGCTGCAATCACCATCTGCAGTGATTTTGGAGTCCAAAAAATAAAGTCTGTTTTCATTGCTTCCCCATTAATTTGCCATGAAATGATAGGTCAGATGCCATGATCTTAGTTTTCTGAATGTTGAGTTTTAAGCCAACTTTTTCACTCTCCTCTTTCACTTTCATCAAGAGGCTTTTTAGTTCCTCTTCACTTTCAGCCATAAGGGTGGTGTCATCTGCGTATCTGAGGTTATTGATATTTCTCCCGGCAATCTTGATTCCAGCTTGTGTTTCTTCCAGCCCAGCGTTTCTCACTAGGTACTCTGCATATAAGTTAAATAAACAGGGTGATAGTTCTTGGCATAAGCTCCCTAAGTAGTTGCCTACTTCTGGTTTAGAAGTTTTTAAGTACTTTTTCCAACCAGAGAAATCAAGTTATAATGTGCAACAGGTGTGAATTTTGACCCACTAATTCAAAAACAGATATAATACCAAATTATTTTCCCTAAAACTTAATTAAATCTAACTCTGACTTAAAGAAAATCTTTATTATAGTTTTTACTTTTAGTCCAACATTTACTCCAGGACTATATGAGGATCCCAAAAGTCTTATGTAGATTAAAATATGATCTCTTGATGGTGAGTAGCATAGCTAGTTTTCTCAAAGGATAGGATTTTTGCTGAAGCTGGCCCATTAAACATTGGCCAGACTCATTACCATGAGTTCAACTTTCTAAGGGCACCCTATCCCCTGCTAAACCGCGTGCCTTCCTAGGACATTATAAAAGAGGGGAGCACAGGTATGAATGGATCCTGAAGAGCTGCATCCCTTCTCAAGAACCTCTTGCCTTGCCCCTCTTCCCCTGCCCCCTATACTGAACAAGGTGAGGTGTAATTCTGGTAAGGTTTATTTCTTCTGACAGCCCTACTTTAGGACACTAAGACCCCAAACTCCCTAAGGCCAAGAAATACAAAATCCTAGCCACCTTCAATAAATAGAAGAAGAAAAAGAAATATATGGAGAAAAAAAAAGCCTTACCTTAGTATCTCACAGAGGGTTATGATCTTATTAGAAAAAATTTTCAGCTTTTTATGTTTCTGGCCAAAGCATACAGAGTATATGCTGTATCGTCTTAAACCTTTTCTACAAATTCTCTGAAACTTTCAATAAAAGGTTTAGGTTTCAGAGGGAAATTTTCTTAGATTTTTGGGACTTTATTTCACACTACAACCCTAAGGCAATGAGGACAGAAGCAGCAGTCTGAATTTGGCAGGTTGGGGCAAACAAGCAGTAGAGAAAGGGAAAATACAGGAAGAAAATAAAACATAAGCTGGTTTCTCGTTTTATCCCACCAAATATTAAGTAAACAATCATTCTAAAAAGTTAACTAAGTTGTCCTCCCCTGTTATCATCCTTCATTATTTCTCAATTATCCCTAGGATGAAATTCAGTCTCCCTGCATTTGAGCAAGGACCTTCCCAGTGTGGCTCTTGACGACTTCTCCAGAATCCCTAGGTACTGCCAGTTCCCTGCTAGCACTTTCCCCCATCCTGCCTTGTACTTTTACTATTTAATATGTTGCATCTTAGAAGTGCCTGGATTTGTCTTTTAAAACTCAGTTCAGATGACGTCTCCACCAAAAAACATGTAGGCATTTTCCCCACTAAATCAGCCAGTCCTTCAGAGTGCTTCTTCATACCCTGTGCATTCCACATCCTGCACTGTGTTTATTATGATCTCCTTTTTTGTTTGTTCGTTTTTATCTATTCACTTTTCCTTTTTGCTTTCCCCTCTAGATTAGGAGTTACTTTTGAAGGATAGACAGAGTACTTCTGATCTCTGTATCCTAAAGCTAAGAACAAAGATTGCTCTTGAATGTTAGCATGTTTGTTTAATTCATTTTACAAATTGCTTTGGGTTGCTACAAAGAAATCTGATGACAAGGGTGACCTGAAAGATGCATTGTTCCATGAGGTACCAAAACTAAGATGTCAAGTATTTTTTTTATCTTTCTAAGAACACACTAAACTCATCTTTAATTTCAGCTATAAAGAAGAGCAAAGTAATTACTTCAACTTTTCAGTGTTACTTATAACATCTGCTATGATGTAGTTTTTGGAGCCTTCTAAATATGGAAAAGCATGGAATTTCTCATTCTCCACACTTGAAAATCAGGTGTGTGTTATGCCATATGATATTTTAAAAGGGCATGTCTTTTTAAATGATCTAATGACCAATAGGTGAACTTGCTGATGATTTGCATTTTTAGGCTTCCAGAATTTGAATTTTGAGTTTTCAGAAGGAGGAAGATATTTTTCCCTTAAAAATGAGATGTTAATATCTTTATGTTGCTTGTGTATTTTGGCAGTCTCAAGAAATGCCATCTGGATTAACAAAATGAGGTATATTCTTAAGAACTGAAAAATAGCTCACAATTCAAAATGTTAGTGTTGAAAATGTAAGTTACTTCAAAAAACAACAACTAAAGACTCAGCATGTGTCAAAAAATATGGTAAAGGATCCAGTATAATTTATTGACTGTTTAGTTATCCAAAAGTGAGGTTATCCAAGTGCATTTCATTTTGCATACAACACAACCATTCTTTTGTGATTATTATGTAAACTGTTTTCACATTTTTGCAAATCAGTAAACTGCTTTCACATTTCTGCCTGGTTCAAAACTTCCCTCTGTCATTTTCTAGCTGTGCAGCCTTAACCACTCTCTGCCTCAGCTTTCTCATCTATAAAATGGGGACAATAATAGTATCTATTTCAGATGATCATGGTGATAAAGTAATAAATTGCACTCAAAAATATTTACTGATTGCTTTCTGTGAATCAAACGCCAATCACTGTGAATAAAACAGGCAAAAATATCTTCATAGAACTTATCTTGTGGCTAAAATGAGCAAGGCTTTGAACAATGCCTTGCATGTGAAGTATATAGGAGTTATCACTATTACTATTACTATTATTAATACTAATACTGTGACCAGAAAGTAAGCATGTGTTCACTGGTAAGTATATACAGTCCCTAAGCAATTGCTCATGATCTCAAGTCATGTCTCTGTAGCCTGTCACACAAGGCTGCTGGATAAAGGTTGTAAAACACTGCCCAGTCAAACCATGTCCTGAGTTGGAGGGAAGGGGAAGAAAGGGAGTGGGCAGAGTATCATCTGCTTCAAGATACCTAATATTAGCACTAGCAATTGAGTATCACAGAATGTATTTTTCCACTTCACAAAAGTCTAGGGAAGAAAGGATGAAAATTCAACTCAGGACACAAAGACTGATCCAATCCTGAGTGATTCTACTTTTGCCAACAGAACTTCTGGGACATTCTAAAGAAGTTGCAACCCATGGTACATGAACCTGAATGGCAGCATCAGGAGGGGGTGGAAGTTTGGGGAATAAACTGCTGCTGCTGCTGCTAAGTCACTTCAGTCGTGTCCGACTCTGTGTGACCCCATAGACGGCAGCCCACCAGGCTCCCCCATCCCTGGGATTCTCCAGGCAAGAATACTGGAGTGGGTTGCCATTTCCTTCTCCAATGCATGAAAGAGAAAAGTGAAAGTGAAGTTGTTCAGTCTGTCCGACTGTTAGCGACCCCATGGACTGCAGCCCACCAGGCTACTCTGTCCATTGGATTTTCCAGGCAAGAGTACTGGGGTGGGGTGCCATTGCCTTCCCCGGGGGGAATAAACTAATCTGCCCTAATCTTCCATCTCCTCCACAGCTTTGTACCAATTTGAACTTGACATAGAGTACTTTTTTCACATAGTATGACTGATACAGGTAGCCTGCAATTTGCTTGCTCTCCTATCTTAGCCTTATTCTCCTTCTGCCAATATTTGGTCTTTCCCTTCACAGCTTTTATCCATCTCTTCCTGCTCTCCCAAAGCTTGCTTCATAGACTCTCCTCTATACCCTTAATTATTTAATAGATCATAATTTTGGAGAAACTTATTAGATTCTACTAAGTCCTTTTTTTGAAAACAGGCACAAATAAGAAAAGCATAAGCAGTGGTTGTCTTTTCAGATTGAACTTTACCGGATTAATATGATTTAAACATGATTTTTATCCTGTCTAAAATAGTGTGGGGATAGTGTGCTCTCATCCCCACCCTGTACACTATCATGGATGACTCTCACTGCCCCCAAGCTTCTTATCGCATAAGACCAGATATATAAGTTGCCTAACCACTCACTAGGCCTACACAATCCATGCAGACCATGATTGACAGTTTAAAGAAGTAGAAAGTCTCCCAAATAAGACTGATGTCTCTCAAAAGTGCAGTTCAACTAGACACCATCCTCCACAGTGATTCCAGAGGTATCTGAGGGTCCCTGTGCCTCTATCTTGCAAACCATAGTCAAATTCCAAGATACAAGCTTCTCCAATCATTTGTCTGCCCAAGAATACAACCCAAAATATTCATTCTTTCCTCTCCACCAACCCAACTTTCCACTGCTCTTCTCCTCCCACATCTTCCATGGTTATCCTTAGAACTCATTTCAATGGTTAACAAACTCCACTAGCTTCCTCACTAAACATTCCCTCCACATCCAGGCCTGTCAGAGAGAACAGGGTTTTCCCCATACCCTCTCAAGCTAAGTTGGCAGCTGTGGTTAGTGTCCTTGAGAACTTTCCAGCTTCTTTGAGGTTCATGGCATTTTCCTACCTAACCTATTAGCTACCAGGTTGCAGCCACTTTTCCTTTTTCACTAAAATCTTGGAAACACTGTCTCCACCCACAGTGAGAATCAAATTTCTTGGAAAAATCAGTGCCAAAAAAGTCAGCTGGCCAGCACTTCAACCACCCAACACTTGGATCTGGTCATTAGCCAGAACAGATCCATCTTTTTAAATTATAAGTGTGGTTTTACAATAACCTGAACTTCCTCAATCACAGCACATACTACACTGCTGACTCTTCCCAATCAGACTGTAAGCTCCACAAGAGCAGGATTTTTATCTGACTTATTTACTGCTGTCTTCCTAAACTCTATCACAAGGTCTGATACAGAACAAACTTCAAATAAATACTTGTTAAATGGATAAGCAATAACCCGTGCTTGTCCCAGTGGACAAAAATGGTTTCTCACAAGCAACACAGTTTAAGAAATTCAAGAATTCATGGGACTTGAGCTAATTTTTATTCAGTAATATGGCAGAAATACTTGCTAAGTCACTGTATGTGAGGTGTCCTTGCAAAAGTTAATAACTAGAGGATCATTTTATGGGCACCTATATGCAAGTCAGGAAGCAACAGTTAGAACTGGACATGGAACAACAGACCAGTTCCAAATAGGAAAAGGAGTACGTCAAGGCTGTATGTTGTCACCCTGCTTATTTAACTTATATGCAGAGTACATCAAGAGAAATGCTGGGCTGGAAGAAGCACAAGCTGGAATCAAGATTGCCAGAAGAAATATCAATAACCTCAGATACGCAGATGACAGCACCCTTATGGAAGAAAGTGAAGAGGAACTAAAGAGCCTGCTGATGAAAGTGAAAGAGGAGAGTGAAAAAGTTGGCTTAAAGCTCAGCATTCGGAAAACGAAGATCATGGCATCCGGTCCCATCACTTCATGGGAAATAGATGGGGAAACAATGGAAACAGTGTCAGACTTTATTTTT
>SJYX01014267.1:61593-74519 GCA_006410675.1 Oreotragus oreotragus
AAAGGAGATCAGTCCTGGGTGTTCACTGGAAGGACTGATGCTAAAGCTGAAACTCCAATTCTTTGGCCACCTCATGCGAATAGTTGACTCATTGGAAAAGACTCTGATGCTGGGAGGGATTGGGGGCAGGAGGAGAAGGGGACGACAGAGGATGAGATGGCTGGATGGCATCACCGACTCAATGGACATGAGTTTGAGTGAACTCCGGGAGCTGGTGATGGACAGGGAGGCCTGGCGTGCTACGATTCATGGGGTCGCAAAGAGTCAGAATTTTATCCCAAAAAGAGCTTCTGATGGTGTTTATGGCCATTTAAAAAAAATCGTCATGTAGATTTTTCTCACTGCTAAATAAATTGCTTTCCTGTGGACTAAGACAAGGTTAATCTTGTTGAAAATAACCTTGCTGAAGACCACTGGGCTGCATGCTAGGTACCCCCTGAACTCAAATCTAACCACATCTCACTTGTAAGATAGCCAATAGGCACATGAAAAGATGGTCAACATCACAAATCATCAGAGAAATTCAAATCAAAGCCACCATGAGCTATCACCTCGCCACAGTCAAAATGGCTATCATCAAAAAGTCTATAAATATGAAATGTTGACTAGGATATAAAGAAAAGAGAACCATAGGACACTTGGTAGGAATGGAAATTGGTGCAGCCACTATGAAAAACTATATGGAGGGTCCTCAAAAAAAATATATGGTCTTTCCTGCCCGCAATGCAAGAGACCCCAGTTCTATTTCTGGGTCACGAAGATCCACTGGAGAGGGGATAGGCTACCCACTCCAGTATTCTAGGGCTTCCCTTGTGGTTCAGCTGGTAGAAAATCCACCTGCAGTGTGGGAGACCTGGGTTCGATCCCTGGGTTGGGAAGATCCCCTGGAGAAGGGAACAGCTACCCNGGTCACGAAGATCCACTGGAGAGGGGATAGGCTACCCACTCCAGTATTCTAGGGCTTCCCTTGTGGTTCAGCTGGTAGAAAATCCACCTGCAGTGTGGGAGACCTGGGTTCGATCCCTGGGTTGGGAAGATCCCCTGGAGAAGGGAACAGCTACCCACTCTAGTATTTTGGCCTAGAGAATTCCATGAACTCTGTAGTCCATGGGGTCACAAAGAGTTAGACACGACTGAGCTACTTTCACTTTCATACATACATATGCACAATGGATTACTATTTGGCCATTAAAAAGAGTAAAATTCTGCCATTTGCAACAACATGGGTACACCTAGAGCGTATTACGCATAGTAAAATAAGTCAGACAGAGGACAAATTATCTGTTATCACTTTTATGTAGAATCTAAAAAATGTAACAAACAAATGAATATAACAAAATAGAAACAGACTCACAGACACAGAGAATAAACTAGCGGTTACCAGTGAAGAGAAGGAAAGGAGATTGAGTCGAGATGGGGGTAGAGGATTAAAAGGTACAAACTATTATGTATAAAATAAATGAGCTACAAAGATATATTTTATGGAACAAGGAAATGTGGCCATTGTTTTCTAATAAGTTTAAATGGAGTGTAATCTATAAAAATACTGAATCACTATGCTTACACCTGAAACTAATATATTATAAATCAATTACACCTTAATTAAAAAGGATAAGTAGAGNAAAAGGTACAAACTATTATGTATAAAATAAATGAGCTACAAAGATATATTTTATGGAACAAGGAAATGTGGCCATTGTTTTCTAATAAGTTTAAATGGAGTGTAATCTATAAAAATACTGAATCACTATGCTTACACCTGAAACTAATATAATATTATAAATCAATTACACCTTAATTAAAAAGGATAAGTAGAGTCAATTGTTTACCAAAATAGATGAATTTAGCAAATATTCTTTGGGATTGATCTGCTGAAGTGTTTTGATACCACAAAGGGGAAAAAAAGATAATATCACCAAACTTTTTATACTCCTTAAGATTAATTTACTATTTGACCTTGTAACTTAATTAGCAGAATATTTTCATTAATTAAGATAATTTTTTTAAATTGCAATTTAAGTGGTTTGTTTTTTATTTTGAAGTTGTAATTACAGCCTAGGCATTGATGAAAGGGACATGTGAACTTTTGATTACTGAATAAATTGAGATCCAGGATTCCTGGGAGATCCAGGATTCCTGGGATTCCAGTATTGACTTCACACAAGTAGACAAATATTTGGAAAAAGTTTCTCTCATCCATAATCTTCCTTCTGGGCCTTTCTATGCAACCTTCAAAAATACCACAGAGATCCCCCAAAATTAATACTTACCCACACAGCATGAATACACATTAAACTATTCTGTTATGCACTGGGACCAAGAAGTCAGTATTCTAAACAAGCAACTTTTTGAAAATAATCTATTTTTATTATAGAACAGATCCAGGCAAGAATACCTTTAACATGGATCAGAACAATTCTCTTTCATGCTTAGAGTGATTAGTGCATCCCCAGGCATATGGCTTGACAAGTACAGGATTTTACCAACACAGATCTTCAGTCTTATAACCAGACTTTTGAATTTCAATCTAAAAATAATCTCAATAAATTTTTGTAAAAATGCATAGGGATTTTAAGCCAAATAAAATACAGTTTGACAACAATTACCATTTATTGGGCACTAGTAAGGTGTCAAACTCTGTGCTCAGCACCCTTACATGCATAGTGAAAGTGAAAGTAAAGTCGCTCAGTCATGTCCGACCCTCAGCGACCCCATGGACTTCAGCCTTCCAGGCTCCTCCGTCCATGGGGTTTTCCAGGCAAGAGTACTAGAGTGGGGTGCCATAAGCTTTCCCTAATGTTGAAAACTTCACCAGTCCACAAAAAATGATGGGAATCTAAAAGAAAATTTGATTACAAAATACAAGCATGGAGTGCTGGCTCTGAAAAATAGTGGGCATATGGGAGGTATTATTAAGGTAACAGGTTTTAAAGACAATCATAAAAATGTAAAAGAGTTGAATCAATTTTTCCCTTCGGATGAAAACTGCAGTCTCTGTAGACTGAGAGCTCACAATCCTTGAGGAGGTCTTGGGAAATATCAGGGCAGCCTTACCACTTCACCTTCCACCCCCTTCTCCCTCTCCACTCTCCACTCCCCGACCACTTTCTCCTCTAACAGAGACTTCCTGGCATGATTGGTAGACTTCCCAGTCTGACTTTGGAGTAGTGAGTAAATTTGGAATGACTGAAATCTTATTATAGGAAGTATTATTATTATTATCAAACAGATGCTAACAAAGTAAAATAATAAAAATTAAATATAAATCACAAGTGACTTTTGAAGGTCCAAGCAAGAAAATAAAAACAACTTTAACAATATTTATTAAGTAAAAAACTTAAAATCTTGAATGTGAAGAAAGTCCCTGATTATGCACACACCAAATCAGTACAACCAATCTATATAATGTTAACCATGAATTAACTAATGATAATTTTAAAAGGATAAGCAAAAAAGTTACTTTCATCACAATAAAGACCAAGTACATTCACATGAGCTGATGTATGAGGTTAAAAATGAAAACAAAATACATTGCACTGTTTGGAGCACTAAAAGGAATATGAGTAATTAAGGAAAAATTAAAGTAGAGCACACCTAGTAATTACTACAACTAACTGAAGTCATAAAATATGAGCAATGATTAGGAAAAAAATCACAGCCACAGAAGAGATTACCTGAAGTTATATGCTGCAATAATGAGAAATATTAAGGTAAAGAACTTAATTCCCATTGTAAATTAGTTCAGGTGCTCTTTAAACTATTTATACTTAAATGATCTAAACCACACCTGACAGCAGTTGAAGTTTCTTTCTTTTTTTAATTTCTAACCATGATTTAGCTGGGTACACATTAACTTATTCAGCAGAACAGTGTGAGGATCAGCCCAATGAATAACTACAAAGCCCTGTTGCTGCTGCTGCTAGATCACTTCAGTCGTGTCCAACCCTGTGCGACCCCATAGACGGCAGCCCGCCAGGCTCCCCCGTCCCTGGGATTCTCCAGACAAGAACACTGGAGTCGGTTGCCATTTCCTTCTCCAATGCAAGAAAGTGAAAAGTGAAAGTGAAGTCTCTCAGTTGTATCTGACTCTTAGCGACCCCATGGACTGCAGCCCACCAGGCTCCTCCATCCATGCGATTTTCCAGGCAAGAGTACTGGAGTGGGTGTCATTGCCTTCTCCTACAGAGCCCTGTTAGGGTTTTCCAAAAGAAATCTTTTCTAAGAATAGTAAAAAGCACACAGAGATTTATGAAAACTGGCATTAATTTTTCTCCATAATTTCTCTAGGAACAACAACTGTCCTTGGTCAATGTTGGAAAGAGGAGGGGAGTTAGCCTCTGCTCACCTTCGAGTCTGCTTCTTCAGGACATGTGGAACAAAGCCATCTCTTAGAATAGCAAATTATAAGCCTAAGATCTTAGGATAGGTGTCCGCAAGTTTTTCCTGGAAAAGGCTAGGTAGCCTTTGTGAGACAAGAAGCAAAATCAAGGATAATATGTGGATACTTATATTAGGTTACACACTGCAAAAGTAATCGCGGTTTTACACTGTTGAAATTTGCCATTTGATATTGGAATATAATTATAAGCCTAAGATCTTAGGATAGGTGTCCGCAAGTTTTTCCTGGAAAAGGCTAGGTAGCCTTTGTGAGACAAGAAGCAAAATCAAGGATAATATGTGGATACTTATATTAGGTTACACACTGCAAAAGTAATCGCGGTTTTACACTGTTGAAATTTGCCATTTGATATTGGAATACATTCTTAAATAAATGTGTTTATGTTATACATCATTTTAATGCACATTTCTTGCCTTTTTTGCTAATGATTTTTTTATATTTATTTTAGACTATAGAAATGATGTTAAATAAAAAGCAAACTTGAATGATTTTTTTTTTAAGTCTAGTTCAAAATGAGTCATAAAGCAGTGGAGACAACTTGCAAAATCAACAACGCATTTGGCCCAGGAACTGCTGACAAGCATACAGTGTGGTGGTGGTTCAAGAAGTTTTGCAAGTGAGACAAGAGCCTTGCAGATGAGGAGCATAGTGGTCAGCCATCACAAGTTGACAACAACCAATTGAGAGCAATCATTGAAGTTGATCCTCTTACAATTATGACACTGAAAAATTCAATGTCAGCAGTTCTAGGGTCATTCAGCATTTGAAGCAAATTGGAAAGGTGAAAATGCCTGATAAGTGGGTGCCTCACAAGCTGACTAAAAAATTTTAAAAATCGTCATTTTGAAGTGCCATCTTCTCTTATTCTATTCAACAACAACGAATTATTTCTCAACCTGACTGTGACGTGTGCTGAAAGTGGATTTTATATAACACCCTGCGACGGCCAGCTCAGTGGTCGGGCCAAGAAGAAGCCCCAAGGCGCCTCCCAAAGCCAAACCTGCACCAAAAAAGGTCACGGTCACTGCTTGGTGGTCTGCTGCCCGTCTGATCACTATAGCTTCTTAAAGCCCGACAAAACCATTACACCTGAGAAGTATGCCCAGCATATTGATGAGGTGCGCTGAAAACTGCAATGCCTACAGCTGGCATCGTTCAACAGAATGGGCCCCAAAGCTCCCTGACAATGCCCAACCGCATGTCACACAACCAACACTTCAAAAGTTGAATGAATTGCATTACAAAGATTTGCCTCACCCACCATATTCACCTGACCTCTCGCCAACCAACTACCACTTCTTCAAGCATCTCAAAAACTTTTTGCAGAGAAAATGCTTCCACAATCAGCAAGAGGCAGAAAATGCTTTCCAAGAGTCTGTCAAATCCCAAAGCACAAATTTTCACACTACAGGAAGAAACAAACTTACTTCTTGTTGGCAAAAAATGTGTTAATGGTAATGGTTCCTATTTCACTTAATAAAGATGTATTTGAGCCAAGTTATAATGATTTAAAATTCACAGTCCAAAACCACAATTACTTTTTCACCAAGCCAAAATACTTGGGATGCTGAGAGTTTACCATTTCCTTGGAAAAAAGGTATTAGTTATACTTGCCTAAATGAGTTCTTTATAAGCCTGAATTCTGTTACCAGGTAGGTAATTCCTCCACTTCCAACCTCCTCTTGTCTTACCTTCTTGCACTATGAGTGTTGGGAACTGAAATACTGTTTTCCTAGTTATCTGGTCATAGGATTCCATGGTACACAGTCTGGCCAAAATATGCAACAGAACCTGGAAGGATTTCCTTTCCTAAAAAAAAAGGTCACAAGAGGAGTTTTTTACTTCTTCACCTTTAAGCCTGTCTGGAATATGAGCATACTTAAGTTTCTTAAGATTATTAGAGAGAGGCAGACAGACAGGGAGGGAGGAAGAGATAAAGAGTAAAGAGACTGAAAGCTATAGATAAAGGATGTGAAAGCAGAAAGATAAAAGGATTCTAGATACTTGATGACATAGACAGCTACATTAGCCCTCATCTTCCCACTTCAAGGCTTCTTGTTACAAGAAGAATAAACCACTGTAATAGGATTTTCTGTTACATGAGCTAAATGCTTAATTGTTGACAAGTGTGTCCGCTTAATTGTTTCTATTCACTTTCTCCTTTCTCTCCAAGACGAGGTTGGAATTGGAGGCCAAACGAGCTAATCCATACTCTACACCTTAATTTGTCTATCCTAAAATCTTGGTAGAAAGAGGTTTGGAAGGAATGAGAGAACATAGGGACAGTGTGACAATTAGGCCACTTACCTGAGTGCAGCCTAGGAGGGGGCACCTGTAAACCTGGAAGAGAGGCCTGACATGGACCTAGAGCCACATCCAATCTGACTTAGAAACACTGAGAAAAGGTATATAGGAGATTTGCCTGAAATATGAGTCTTGGTTTCTGCCTGTGCATGGTTTGGGATCCAGAGATTTCCTCCATTCCTATTAAATAAGTTGGGATACTGAGAGGGACATTAGAGGAAATAAAGGTTGAAGATCAGGGCACTCTGGGAAGAAATATTTAGTGCTCAATCTTTTGCCCTAAAATTCAGATTTATTGAAATAAGCTGCGACAGATCAGCATGGCTTCAATCATGAAAGACAACAGATAACTAAAATAAGACTCCTTTGGAAACAGGGTAAAGCCCAGCCCAATATGCTGGCTGACGGGAGTCAGATGGAATGATGGTTATGGGTTTATGATGGAACTAAGGGCAGATGGCCCAGCCCTGCCTTCCTGGATCAATCAGGCTTGGACCAAAGAAGTGGCTCTGTGAATGAACCTAAGGGCTTAGGAGTGAGGAGAAAGTAGGGGAAGGTGGTACATTTCCCTTAGCACTTTGGAGAATCACAATGACCTAGGAAAGATCAGAACTAGTGTCAGTAGCAATGAAGCCTACGGGAGGTATATCTACAAGAGATACAGTTACCACCACGGACAAGGTTGTGGCTGTGGATCTCATCTTGTCTCCCAGCTGTCTGATCCTCGTGGTTCAGCCACCCCTGCTTTACCAGCCTCATTCTAGAGAGGGGGCAGCATCCTTTATCACTAGTGGGGATGCCTGGAACTAACGTAAAACAATTATGAGGCTAGGGAGTTTCTAGGGTTTATCTCAGGAAGATATTCTCTCTCTAGGTAAGATGAGAACTCTTACCTAGAGAGTATTAACAGAACTACCTTATCTTAAACTTCTTGAACTATCTTATCTATCCTTCCTCTGCAACTGGAGGAAAAGAAGGCTTTTATTATTTTTCTCTTCTGATGAGCAGAAAAAAAAAANTTCTAGGGTTTATCTCAGGAAGATATTCTCTCTCTAGGTAAGATGAGAACTCTTACCTAGAGAGTATTAACAGAACTACCTTATCTTAAACTTCTTGAACTATCTTATCTATCCTTCCTCTGCAACTGGAGGAAAAGAAGGCTTTTATTATTTTGCTCTTCTGATGAGCAGAAAAAAAAAATCCATCATATCTTATTTATATAAATGACAACAAATTTCAGTTTTATTTTTGAGGAATGCTGAGTTAACAATATTTTAATTATTGTGATAACAGCTAACCTTGGCCTGTAGCTCTTGAAATCTTTTGGATAATAATGATGAAGAATAGGGTGCAGTGGAGGTTAGTTTATAGAAAATGAATTTTGTATTAATTGCCCAGCAATATTTTTGCATCTTAATTTTACATTTTCCATAGGAACTGGAAACAGTCATTAAGAATGTACAGGAAAGAAGACTTCCCATAATACTCTTCTCCAATAAATGTGAGAAGTTGCCACCCTGCAACAATACAGTCAACCCTCTATATGATGATCCTGGTGGGGAACAAGGAGGAGAGAGAAAGTGAGAGTGAGAGAATTAAAATGAGAAAAAGAGGAGAAAGAAATAGACTCCATGGCCTACCTCTAATACCCTGAAAACAAGGAACAGGAAGGCAGTAGAACAGAAGTACATAGGTTCAAATCTCAGATCCCACAATTTATTAGCTGTGTGACACTGAACATTATTTGACACTCAGTGTCTTTATATGTAAAATGGACATAATACTTTTACTTCATATCATTATAATGATGATTAGAATATAAGCTTCCCTGGTGGCTCAGATGGTAAAGTGCTTGTCTGCAATGCAGGAGACCTGGGTTCGATATATAAATGGATATAAAGCATTTTCCAGAGTGACTGTCAACAGTTCATGGTAAACACTGCATTATTATTTTAGTAAATAATCAGTCCATCTCTACTCATTACCTGATGGTATCAATTACATCTGATAAAATCTACAAAATGGGTTTTTACTTAAAAGGATTTATTCTTTTATAATTATCTGCCGTCAATTTTTCTACCCATCCTTTATACAAAGCTTACTATCCTGTTTTCTCATAAATTCCACTTTCATGTGACTCCTCACTTACCTGCTCCCCATTCCCACCTCTCGTAGACCAGAGTTGGCTCTGCCACAAAGAGTGGCCCAGAGTGCCCACTCTGACTGCGCCTCTCCAGCCCTCAGGCTCAGCATGGACACTTCCATGAACTCTTCCAAGATACTGATTTCAGTCATCTAGTAGGTCAGTCAGCCAAGCAGAGTCACAGGCTTGATTTCTATGACGGAATCCTCCCAAGTCATTCAGTAGTTGCAAGACTATAATGCATGCACTTAGGAACTCTTGAACTGGGCTCATCAACAAGCCTCTTCCTTTCCCTCAAGCCATTTAAGAATCCCAAACTTAAAATTTTCCCCTCAGGCAAAGAAAAGCTGTCCCATACTTGGAAGAAACTTGCTACCTCACACATCTCCTTTCAGTAGAGATCCAAAGGATCTTGGGAAAGACTCTATTGATGTTCACTTCTAATTGCAACATTTTAGAGCTGAACAGGGTGCAGTTCTCTCATTTTACTGAAGAGGAAACGGGCCCAGAGAGGCTGGTAGCTTGTCTAAAGTCACACAGCTAGGTCATGGTGCAGCTGGGAGGGACCTGATTCTTGGTCCAGGATTTTTCCATTTGATTCGACTATTCTCTTACTGTTTGATCCTAGGACAAGAGAGAGTGTTGGATTGTGTCACACAAGTCTCTTTAAATAATACAATCTAAGCAACTACCATATTATAGGGACAGTTCACAAAAGGGGGAATACCCTCCACTTTGAGATATGCATATGCTAAAATCAGTAAATGTCTTACATTTAAGGTGATTGCCTAGAAACTGAGTTTACAACTTTATGAACACATTCAAAATTATGATGAGAGCAATGCTCACCAAAAAGCATGACTTTTATCTATAAATTTTACTTTTAGGATCCTGAATAGGGGCATGAAAAAATCTAATATTTCAACTCTTACCCACCTGATGTGTGTGTGTGTGTGTGTGTGTGTGTGTGTGTGTGTGTGTGTATCCTGACAGCATATGACAGGTCACAATTTTCAATTGATGAAGTTTCCTGCAAACAAGGAAAGGGCTTGCCCTGTTGTGAGTTTGCCCTAATGACTACCCCTTCCTTTCCCATTTGCCGTTGGTCAAGCTGGAACTCCAGCTGGGATGAGATCCAGTACCAAGGACTCTGCAATCAATGTTGTACAGGCAGAGCACAGATTCATCAGGACACTGAGCTTATCTAGACTTTGGCTAAATACAAAGGTTTAATATAAAGGAAGAATGCATCATGGCAGGCATAGTCAAATCCATTTAAACTCTAATCCATTTAAACTCAGCATATACTATTTTAAACTCTAATCTGTAGACATTGATTAGTCTTCAATTTCATTACTGAGTAGATAATAGCACACACAGTTACTATGAGACTTGGAGTAGAAAATCTTCAACTCATTCCCCACATATACACTAATACACCTTAGAACAAAGAAACATATATAAAAGAAGACTATAAAATATAGGTAACAAAAAGATGGAGGAAAAGGAGAAAGATAATTTTATCAAAAACCTAGGATGAGGCAGTTGCCTCACTTGAACACCAAATTTATCCTGGGCATTCTGACCAAAATAATATTGACGAAAGTAAGCACTTTATTTTTACATATTTACTCCCACATAGATAGCACTGTGATTAACTCATAGAATTCTCTTTGGTTCTTATACTTTGAACTAAAAGGAATCACATATATTAAGGGATTTCTGAGTTGCATGACTATAAGACAAAACTATCTAAACTAATATAATACATTAGACAAATTGAAGATCCACCATCACCCATATAAAACCATTGGGGCCAGAATTTAGAATAATTCAGGGTTTGAAAATGTAATAAATTATATGGCACCTGCATTATATATAATACCCAGAGTTGTAGCTGTACCCTATAATCAAACTTATGACTTTCTGAAAGGGCATGAGATGTCACACTCGCTGGTATATATGAAGTCTACAAGTAGTCTCACATTATTCATACCAGGTTTCACCACCCATGGAGTCTGTCACAGATTTATGGGGAAAAAAATGAATTTTTGGAGCTTTTTGGATTTGAGGATGGTGAATAAGAGATTGTGCATCACACTCACATATGCACACACACATACATATACGTACATATCTAAAGAACTAGAGATGAAAAGTATGACTGCTGAAAGCTTTACCTTTTTTCTTAATATCTGTTTGAACTGGACCAAACCATATTACTCTGGGTATTTTTACAGCCACAAAAAAAGGAATAAATGTAGAATTAACCAAACGATAAACTGTGACTAAATGTTATAAATACTCTATGTAGCTCTGTCAGTGAATAAGCATAGCCAGGAGGTTAGCAGATCTGAGTACCATTACAGCTTTGCTATTGACTTTTGATGTGACCCCAGGAAAGTCACCTCATTTCCCTAGTCCTCAGATTTCCCTCCTTTAAAATGAAGTGACTGGAAACACTGATCTCTAAGGCACTTTTCAGTTCCACAATCTGTGCTTCTAAGGTTTTTCTTTTGCCCATTTAGCTCATTTCATTTTGCTAATATTCATTTTTTAAAAATTAAAATCCAATAACAATATGCTTTAAATAATCTATTGATATAATATGTCTATTTTTACACAATTGTATATGTTAATCAAACTTTAGTCATTGAACTACAAGTTTGGGGCCAGTAATTTCCCTTACTAGTTCTAGATACTGTATGTTGTTTTACGTGCAAGCAGCAGGGAATAACTAAACATGATAATAAAAATAGAACACTCCAGAAAGCTGAAATTTGCAAAGTAAAACTTTTTATTATTTTAGATGCCTTAATGTCCTCAAAAGAAGAACAGAAATTACCACAAGATTATTTCTCAACTCTGGAAATATTTGTGAATTATTTTGCCAAAGTATTAGTCAGAAATGCTAATTGAAAACTCCAGATGGCAGTATCACAGTTACCTTGCTTAGCTAGTTTTCCTCTTTGAAATCTTGCCCTCCTAAAAAAACACATTGAAATCTCTTTGAAACATTATCTTGGACATGGAAATTAGCTTCTCAAAGGTTTTAAACAGCATACTCTGTCCCATGTCTTTTTTTGTAGTCACTGTTTTAATTTGTAGCATGTAAATTTTGGAATAGCCCAGTGGTAAGAAAGGTAAGAAACGGTGAGTTGACTTTCTATAAAAAAAAAATATTTACCAACTTTGAGTCTTACTACACTTCTGGCACACAGGGGAACAATTAGTATGTTATCCAATGTCCTCTTGGAGCCAATCCAGGTTCAAAGTTTCCAGTGACCTTGAATAGGACTTTGTACCCATGTCAGCAGCTTGGTTATAAAGAATAAAATAAGAATCTAGGTCAGTACTGCTTGTGCTGACAGCATTACAGCTTTTAAATTGTTGTCATGTGAATTTCTCCATGACATATATTCTTGCTAATGTATATTTTCCCCCTTAGCTGTAAAATATATCCTTATATTGTATGTGTGCACATGCACACATACACACATTCAGGAACCTCTCCATCTTCTGTCCTTAAGACTTGCAACTTATATCACTATCATTAGTTTATTGATTAAAATGAAAAAGAATCTAAATATCTTAATATATTTTATTTTATAGGTTAAGGCCAAGTCCTCCAAATCCTAGCTTTATTTTTCACTTCTAATATGTATATTTCCAGCCTTACACTAATCTCTACAGGTTTAGAATGGAAGTTGGAAAGAAAGAATAAGGATTGAAACATTTTATCTCTTCACTCTTTTAACACTTGTTCCAAGCTCTGCCCTACACTTTTATGGTATCCTGAACAGTGGCCTGAAGTTACTATATTAGTATATTTCAGTATGTATTTATAACTTCAAAAACAAAATTTGATGCATAATATATCCAAATGGGGAAGGCAATGGCACCCCACCCCAGTACTCTTGCTTGGAAAATCCAATGGACAGAGTAGCCTGGTGGGCTGCAGTCCATGGGGTCGCTAACAGTCGGACAGACTGAGCGACTTCACTTTCACTTTTCTCTTTCATGCATTGGAGAAGGAAATGGCAACCCACTCCAGTATTCTTGCCTGGAGAATCCCAGGGA